>VZRV01001561.1:1876-150588 GCA_013398115.1 Falcunculus frontatus | reverse complement strand
GGGGGGGGAGGAGGAATCTAGGAATTAGAGTTTATAGTTGGTTTGTCTCTCTCTGATGCTGTCATAGAAACCAGAAGCAAAGATGCCGCCTTTCCACTTCTTTGTATGATCCTGTTTATTGTTCCCGAGCGGCGCAGATTGGAGCAGGCGCGTGCTGCAAAGCACAAACCAGCGCCGGCTGCTACCGCCGGGAAACCCGGGCACAACTTGTCCCCTTCGGCTCTTTCAAACCTGCCTGCCCTCCTCCCTTCTCTCCCCTCCTTCACCTGCCTCGGGAAGAACAAGGAGAACTTGGTTTTTCTTTTTTTTTTTTCCTTTCTCTTTCCTTTTTTTTTTCTTTCTTTTTTTTTTTCTCTCTCCAAGTGATACTGTGGGTCTGTGGGATCCCCGCCGCACAAAGAGTAGGAAAAGTCTGGGAAGTTGGGTTTTTCCTTCCCCAGAAAGCAGACGGGAGCTGTCCCTTGTGTCCCGCTGGAGCTGGGGTCCGGAGCGGCAGCTGCGGCTCTGTCCCGGGTGCTGTCACCGAGCAGTCCCGGCCCCCCCGGGCTGGGCGGCCGCGGTCGGGGTTGGCGATTTCCCGGGGGTCCCGTCGAGGAGGGGTCTGGGCGGGCAGCGCCGCTTGTGCCCTGCTCAGTCCCGAGCGAGGGGTGGTGAATCCGCATCCCTTTCCCGTGTGGGGTTGCCGCTGTCCCGCGGCAGCTCTCGGGGGGCGAGAGGGCAGCGGGGGCACCTCGTGCTGTAGGAAAGACAGGAATTCGACCCCCTCTCCTCCTTCCGGGAGTCCTGGGGCTTGGCCCGGCTGGAGGGGTGTCCCGCTGCGGGACCGTGCTTAAGGTCACTGCCGAGGGTGGCGTTGGTGACTTTGTGACTGGGGTGCCCCCTCCCCTTTTGGCAAATTCTGGGCTGGAAGCGGGCGAGAACCCCCTCCCCTGAAGACCCCAAACCTCCCCCATTCTCGTCCCACCTCTACCACCTCCACTCCCCGTCGCTCTGAGCTATTCGGTCCCTTTGCCCCCAGAATCATCCTTGTCCCCAAGGCAGGGGAAGCAAGAAACAGGAGGGCAGCAGACCAGGGGTCGGGACGGCTGCTACCCCTACATTTCCCGGTTCTTGTTTTGGAGAGCCGGGCTACTCCCGTGAATGGCCCGGGCTGGGCCGGGAGACAAGGGCGGCACAGGGGCCTTCTGTCCGGTGACTGCCCAGCGGGGCCGGGACTGTCCCCAACAACCCGGAGTCACAAACTGGGGGCTGGGGGTGGGCAGGAGCAGGCGAAGCTCCGGCTCTGCGCCTCCCCCGCCCCGTCCCGCAGAGCCCCGGGAGCCGGAGCAGTTCCCGGCAGTCAGATGATGATGATGATGATGATGAGGGCAGGGCTGACTTCGCAAGACGTAGCTCGGCGTCAGAGCAGCTGCCATTTTAGCAGACGGTACTAAACCCCCCCTCCACCCCCCGGAAAGCTCGGCTTTGGGGTGCTGCCTCCAAACTTGGGTTCTGGATGGGACACGCTGCTCCTCCTGGGCTTTGGGGGGAGCAGTGCAGCCTAAGTCAGCAATTCTCTCGGAAGAAGCTGAATGACACAGCTTTAGAGCTCAGGAATAGAAACTCTTCTCCCTCTCTGAAACCCCACCGTAGTTTTGCACCAGAGCTTAAGGAGGCCAGGCGAGGTTACACCCCTGAACCCCCAAAATCACTCTGTGTAATGCAAAATGGTCTCTTCCCTCCCTGTCCGGGAGGGTCAGATCCCTCCTTTTGCAGCCTTGGGGGGGGGTTTATTTGCTGCCATCCCCAACTCAAAGGCTGGGGGGACTGGGACCCTCTGCCCCCTGAGAGCAGAGCGAGGAAGGGGAAGAGGAGGATTTACAGTAAAGGCTGGAGCCAGGGCTGGGCTGGGCTTCCCAGAAGACTGAAATGAGGCGTGTGAAGGGGAGGGAGAGGCGGGGAGGCATCGCCTTACCACGGGGGAAGTCAGATGTGGAACTTTAATGGCAAAGTGGGGTACAAGACCCACTCTTTCCTTTGTTGTGAGTGAGTTTGTAGATGGAAGGTTTTCTTTTTCCAGCTGTAAACTCTATGGCTGAGTTGTTAGAGTTCTTCCCTTAATGACAAAGGGAAGAACTTTTCTCCTGTCCTCACTTTACAGCTGTTCCTCTTTCTCATCCATGGGAGCTGAGCATGGAGGATCCTTGCTGCAAACTTCCAGAGCTGGGAATACACCACTGTGCGTTACTCTTCTTTCCCCAACAAATCGCCTTTTGGGTTATTTGTTGTGCAGATGGTGTTTGCTCCCTGGCTGTGCAGACAAGGAGGGAGGCTGAGGTGGCCCCACACTCCAGGTTTATTGGGCTTTTTGGGAGCTTTTCCTACAGCAGCTGTGAAAGGATTATCAGCCTGGGGTTAACTGCCACACAGCCTCTCAGTCCTCAGGTGTTTCTGGAGTTTTCACAGGGCAGAAGTTGCTGTCAACAAGCTCTTTCCACCCTTTTCTCTGCCTCTTCCTTCCTTCTGTGTTTTACTGGTTTCTACAAAGAATAACTCCACCCATGTTCCCATGGTCTGGTCTTCCTGGGTGTGTGGTGCAGAGTCCACTGGTGTCTCTGACACCCTTAAAGCTGGATTGTGAGACACTTCCCATCTTAAAATATTTTGTATCACTTCTGGGACTGTTTACCTTTGCAAAGTAGAAGTTTGATTCCTAGCCCAGGCCTTAGAAAGGAGAATCATGGTGTGAGTAGAGAAGTGGGGTGATAAGCACAGACTGTGAAAAGTTTCTGGGGTGGAGAACAGCCCCAAAATATCTTGTTCCTAGAATGAAACAAATTTATGTGAGAGTTTCTTCTCCGGGATCTGGGAGCCAGGTCATGAGTGATGGCAAAGAGCAGGGTTGGGGCACCCATTCTGCTCTCTTCAGAGATGGGAGGGGAATCTGCCCCCTCCCACTCCCCCTGAATATTTTTCACCAAGGAGAAAAGGGCTTTATGGGTTTATATTTGGAGTTTCCCCTCTTGGCAGGTTAATCTGTCAAAGGGGATTTCTGAAAGTGCAGCGTTTGCCCTTGCAGAGCTCAGGAGCTGCTTTGCTGGGAGCAGCTGCGTGGTGGCTTTGCCCTTTGGGACAGGGCTGGCACACTGAAGGTGAAGAGCAGTTTCTAAGCATCTCCTCCCCATGCAGCCTCCCTGGGAGCAGCAGCACAGGGAGGAGGGTATCCTTTGGCTCCCCAAACTGCTTTCCCACAGTATCTTGCCTGGAAGGGAGGTTGTCTCTGCCCTGGAAATAGCTGAAGTTGGGCACTGAGGCGAGGACATCTCAGGGGCATGAACATGTGTTGAACAATTATGTTTAAAGACTGCAAACATTAAGAATCACCAGAGTGGAGCAGTTTCTCAAAAACTTTAAACACTATGGACTCTTTCATAGAAGGCACAAGCTGGTGTTTTTAGGAAAAATGGTAAATATACACCCCAAAACAAGTGGTTTTCTATTGTTGAGGTTATTCTTCCCCACAATGCTCCTGTGAGGCCTTGCTGTGGGTTTGCAGGAGCGGGTGGGGAGGCAGAGAAGGTTTCTGGGCTGGAGAGGTCCAGACAAACACGCTGACCACTTTCTGTGAAATGTTGGTCTCTAGAAGCAGGACTTTGTCATTTGAGAGGCTGTATAGTGAACAGCTCTGGCTGCTTTTGAAATCCATGCACACCTCCATGCTACAGGAGCCTTTGGGGAGGCAATGCCTGTAGGAAACTGGCCCAGCAGTGCCCTGGAAGGGCCCAGCAATGGGAGCTGTGGCTGGTTTTGGGCAGACCCAAGAGGGAAAAGGCAGATGTGGCTGTGGCTTGTTTATGGAGAGTGTAGGGTAGGAGGATGTGGGCTGGGAATGTGGCTGGGGCTCCACCCCACTGCCCTGCTCCTCTGCTCTCCCATCAGAGCATCCTGGAGTACACATTGCCACACACACGTTTGTGTCTGACTCAGATGCCAAGTGTGTTTTGTAGCAGCAAGGAAATGAATTAGCTGGGAAATCTTGCCCAGGGAAGGGTGGTCTGGTGTGAAAGGATGTCAGGAAAGGGAAATAGGGAATTCCCAGGCATAGTTTGGTTGAGGAAAGAGTGGCTGGGATCACCTTGTTCTGCCAGCTGGGCTGTTCCCAGCAATGTGTGTCTTAGAGCAGAATGCTGAAGTGCCACGCTCTGCAATCCTCTGGTTTTCAGTTTGGTTTGGTTTAGGGAAAAGAAAAAAAAAAGGAAAAAAAAAATTCCACCTAAATTAAAATACTTTTGATCTTTGTCTTTCATTGAACTTTTTGCTTCAGAGAGAATAGATTAATAAACACTTTCAAATGGAAAAACATAGTTTGGAAAGGTTCCCCTTTCATCTTTAACACAGAGCTTTAATGCTAACCTGGGTATGAGTTGGCTGTTCCCCCATTCCTTTTCTCTTGCTTTTTTTTTATCTTAACAACAATAACTTTGCTTTTATTGTGATCACGCTGGCCTTTACTGGTCACTTTTTATTCTTTCCTTTTTTATTTTGAAGTCAGCATGTTAAAAAAAAAAAATCGCAATGTTATTTTAATCAGACCAAATGAAAGAGCAAATCAGAGCGAGAATTTTAATCTGCCCCAAGCAAAACTGCCTTGTACATCTGTCATGTTGGGATTAGTGGAACTCTTTAAAGAAGCTGAAGACTTTTTAAACAAAGTATTAAACATTTGTGACCTGATTTCCATTCTTACAATATTCTCATTAATAAGAGTGCAGGCTGAAAAGACATCTGTTAGGTCCTATTTGTTTTAAGAATATTAAAGGCTAATAAGAATATTGGAGGGTGGGGGTGTGGGGGGAGAGTCTAAGTGTAATATTTAGAGCCAAATCTCAGAGCTGCAGTTTTCCAAAGTGATTTTAGGTCTAACTTGGTGCGTGGTAGGGGGAAACACAAATCTTGGGCCCCGAGTTGGATGCTCTGTATTGTTGTTTGTGGTCAGTTTAGGCTGTCGGTGCTTGTGTGAGGCTTCCCTTTGGGCTGGGAGCTTTGCCTGGGGCTCCATCCCTCCTTTGGGAGTGGAGAAGGGGAAACTCTACCTTTCCAAGATAAAATTGAGGCTGAAATGGTGCAGAAGCAGAGATACAGTCTTCAACTGCACACAAGCACAACCGGCGTGTGTGTGTCACCTGCCCTCATCCAGCGCTGCTTTGGACCAGCCAGGAAACGGAGTGGGGAGGGAGTGAAAATGTCCTTTATGGGTCTGCTGCTTGTTTTTTGCTTGATGGGAAGGCCGTTAAAGTAAATGGCCCAGCTTGGACCCCTAAGGAAAAAATAAAGCCGGGCATGTGTTGAGTAAAGTACTCGCTGAAAGGAGCCTTCACTATTAACGCGCATATATGGTTTAAGAGAAGGTTGCTGTCGACTGCAATCTTTGCATCTTGTTTATGCTTGCTGGGTAAAATATTAACTAAAGCATCTGAACATAAAGTTCTGGTGTGAAAGAATATCAGCAGGGGAGAGCCATATGGTGCCAGGCTGCTAACAAAATACCAAACGCTGGAGATTCCTTTTTGCAGAAGCCTGAAAACTCTCGTTCCCATCCATAATACATGAGTTCACGCCTTTGATTACTCCAAACATTAGTCCAAGCAGTGCAGGCGTCTCTTTGGAGCTTACACAACTTAGGGCACGCCGTGCTCTTCCCCCCTCTTCCTTTACATAAAAGAAATCGATGTCGAGCTGTTAAGATACAAATATCCAATATGCTGTAAGACAATATGTTTCCGAAACTGCTGCGTAAGCTGCCTTCCCTCTAATTAAATATAAACTGCAGTAGAGATTCGGCTTTCTTCGTTCCTCTGCTTGAAATTGCTTGGCAAGCGTGTGGCTCTCCCTAGGACAGCATCTGCAAGCGAGGCTGGTGCCAGTTTTGGGGAAGCCTCTCGCTGCTTGTGGGTGCAATCAGAACCTCTCTGATCGATGCTGAGGGCTGTAATCGTCTCTCTGAGCAGCAGCTCCCAGGCACGTTTATCTGAGCCCTCTCTGCGAGTCCAGGGTCGGGTGCATTCAGCAGCAAAGGATTCAAACCCAGCATTAGGAGGATCCCCTGGTGAATATTATTACAAGGTACAAGAGATGGCTCTGGGGGAGCTTTCATACACGCGGTATTTAAAAACCAAGTTATTGCTGGCAAAATCTATAGGTGACAGTCTGAGCACTTTTGAAAAATCTTTTCTCTTTTTTTAAACAATCCCTTGAAACCAACAATTTGACGTTGAACAACTTGTGCTTGTCACTGGGCTCCCTGAGTGTGGCTGGTTAAGGTTTGTGGTGAGCACCCCATTATCTCAACACCTACAGAGTGCAGAGAAACCTCCCCAGCAGCTGCCTTTGGTTAACCCACATTTCAGAGCTGGAGCCTTTCCCTGCTCCTAGTGCTCTCCAGCCTGGGAGATGCCGCTCTGGGGGGGTGGAAGGCAGTGGCTCTCTGGCAGCTGTGGATTTTGGGCCAAAGCTTGCATTTGAGTCACCTGTTTCAGCTCTTGGACATCCAAACGCTCTTGGAAGCACATCAGGTTTAGCACCTAAATGCAGAATTAGGCTTTCCTTTTAGCACTGGCTCTTCTCATTGTGGCCGTGTGGGCAATGCAGGTTGATGGGATGGGAATTAAGTCAATGCCAAAACTGGCGGCTGAAGGTCTGGCGAAAGTTTTGGGGCAGGGAAGGGTCAAATCTGCAATACTGTGTCCCAAAGAAAAGCTGCTCTGGTGAGCTGCCGGGATAAGTGAAGGTGTCAGGTGGGCTTTGAGAGAAGTTGCCTGATTTCAGCCTAAAACTGCCTTCTAGTGGGGCTTGAAGCCTAAATTGAGCCTTTTTGGGGAACACGTGTCCAATCCTCGCTCTGCACACAAAGCCCAAGTGCTTGTGTGGGAATGAGAGGAAAATAAATGAATTAACTTCCATGGCAAAGGAAAAAAGCCCTTTTTTTGTAGGAAATCGAAATCCTCAAGTGGGTGAGATTCTGGGTAAAGTTATGCTGGGCGAAGTTAGCCCAACTTGAGTGGCTCTGCAGAGAGGAAAGAGTTCATCCTTCTAAATGCTGATGTGGCCATGAGCACGTCTGGAGTCCCAGCTTCTCCTGCTTTTGCATACGTTTCTCTTCCATAATTCTAAAGCTTTGCATCTAGCGAGCTTCTGGCAAGTGGAGTTAAAGGTTTGTTTGTTGCCCTCAATATTTTGATGTAATTAGTCAGCGAGCAACTCGCTGCTTTTGCCCAGAGAAACGCGCTCTCCAAGAACACAAGTGACAGGAGAGGATTAATAGCCTTCTGGAGAGAGCTGCTCCATTTTTTATTTAATAAAAAAGAAAAAAAAATAAATAAAAAAAAGTGCCTGGGAGCAATGCTGTTGCTTTAAAAAAGAATGACATTCGAAACGGTTAACTCTGCCTGCAGTGTTGCAGCAGAGCAGAGTTGTCAGCTCCTGTCCCACATTCCCTAGAAACTTTCAGCTCCCTCTCATCGTGGAGTGGCTTTCCTGGCTCCCAGGGAGGCAGGTGGCTCTGGCAGGTTGGCTGCACTCACCCACCGAGCAAGGACACCCTGCCAGAAAGGGGAGGACTGGGAGAAAATGATTTGGAGGAGAGAGAAACTTCCAACTTGAAGGATATGAGCTGGTGCTTGGCTGTGGGGCCTGGGGGTGATCGCGGTGCTGGCGACTGGGGGCTTTCCCTGCTCCTGGCTCAGTTTTGGGACAAAACTGATGCTGTGCAGAGGGCTCAGCCCATGAAAGAGGCTGGAAGCGGGGATGAAAGCTGCTCCAAGAGCAGTGCCTGTGGGCATCCAGCTGCTGCCTCATCCTCCTCCCTGTTGCCCCTGCATTGCGTTCCCAAGCAGGCGAAGGCTGCAGGAAGGACAGAAAGGTATCACTCGCCTCTATTTAATTTCAATTACACAGAGCCTGCAGGAGTGCTCAGAGCGGTGCCAGCAGGGCTATAAACTCAACATATTTGATGATTCTCCTTTTTTTTCAGGCAAATGGTGCACAGCAGCCACCCCATTCAGCAGCAATAATCCTAGGGGGCTGTGACACTCGTGCTGAAGTCAGTGGCGACTCCTGTTTAATGAGCTGACCCTTCAGAAGGCATTAATTGCCTCATTTCGTGGTGGGCAGCGTGGCACCCTGTGCCTGCCCTGATCTGGGGGTTCTGGCTTGGGAATGGTTTGGTTTGAGTGTGCTAAGCCCGGGAGGGGGATGTTGGTGGGGGCTGAGAGCCAGCGGGCACTGAGCAGAGCTGCCTCGTACCCCTGGGGAGCTGTTGCTGCACGATGATCTCACCTCCTTTTATGCCTTATTGCTTCTGTCTCCCTGACTCCATATGACACACGCTTACGTGTCAACTTTTCACTTCTTATATGGCAGCAGAGAGAAAAGGCTTAATATCATAAAGACAAGCTGGCAGCTGGGAAGTAGCCCGTTTAGTCATCTAACTTTGCGTCAGAGGCACTGCCAGCCCCTTCCCTGGTTCTTCCAGGCAGTTTCTCCCTCCTCTGCCCGACCTGGTGTCACATGTGGTAGAAATCTCTGTCAGGAAAACACCTCCTTGAGCAAACACTCTTGACGGACCCCGGTCCTGTGCTGGGGGCAAGGAGGTTTGTGTTCCATAAACACATCTGTGTGCCCAGCTTGGGCCAAATTTGGGCAGAAACAACGTGGGGTTTTGTTTTAGCTTTTGGGGTTTTGCAGTTGTTTTTACCCAGAACCTACAGGGCTGAGGGTGAGGTGCCACAGCAGATTCAAAATAAGTTGGGCTGTGACAGCACTGGGACAGGAGGTTTGGAGCTCAGAAGGAACTCAAGAATCATTGACAGCTAAATCTATGGATGGCTAAAATGATAGCGGAAAAATCAGTTCATATTTCCCATTTCTTCTACTCTTTCCCTACACACTGGGGAGACCTGTATTTGCTGCTCCAGAAGCAGATACTGAACCCTGTGCTGCCCCATCCCAGGAAGGTTGTCTGTAGCTGACTTTTTACATCTGGCTTCCTCTCAGTTCTCAGCCTTGTACCCCCCTGTGCAAGCACCGTGCTCAGGCTCTCTCTTCACTTATCCCTTAGTTTCCAAACTGATGATGGAGAGGTTTGGATGGAGCGTGTCAGATACTCGAGCCGGATCAACGCCTCCAACTCAGTCTGTTTGACATCCATCCATGCTGGGAGCCCTTCCCTGTGCAGGCTTACAGCAGCTGTGGGGAAGGGGACTTTGGTTTCAGCAGTTGCTGATGCCTCCTTTCACCCCTCGGCTTGTTGGGGTGGGCTTGTGTTACCAGTTTGGGGGGACAGCCCTGTCCCCATGCCCATGGCTGAGGAGATGCACAGAGTGCTGCTGCTGTGACTGCTGCGGTGCTGGAGGTGGAAGCAGCACTGTGCTGCTCTCCCCAGAGGTTGTCACAACAGCTGGGAGAAGGAGAGGTGAATTAGGGGATTCTTGGATCTGAAATCTCTGACTGTCATTTGTTCCTCTGAATGTGTCATCTCTTTATGGCTCCTTCCTCACCCGCCCCTTCTTCAACCACCCTTCTCCCTGCTTGTCTTCAGGCCCAGGAGCCCTAACGTTGCCCTGGAGCCCCTTTGTACAGCAGAGACAAAGAGCACACACAGCCCTAAAGGTCTTCCCAAACCTCCTCAGGTGGGGAAGGACATCCATGACTGACACCACCACTGCCAGGGGACACACTCCTTGTTCCTGTTCGCACCCTGGCTCACAGAGGTTGTTTTCTCACTCCCAAGGGCTCCTGTGCATCAGCAGCACCATGGGAAGGGTTTTACAAGGCTCTTGTAACCTCACCCTGAGCCATCAGGTGGTTTCCTTCAGCAGCAATGTGTCTTGGGGCTTCTTCCTTCCCACTGGTCCAAGACATGCTTCTCCAAAAGCATCTCCAAGAATTTATCTGCACTGAATTCTCCTGCTGGTGTTTCAACATGTGGGCTCCACAGAGGCTTTCAATTTAGTATGAAAAGTAATTATTGCCAGGGTGCAGTTTAGCTGTTGTGTTTTACAGTGCTGGTAAGGTTAAAAGAAATAATAATAATAATAATACAAGAAAGACTCAGCCAGAGTAACTGCCTGCAACATGCTATTTGCATTTTTAAGGAAATACTTCTTTGAGACAGCTTGGGTGAAAGGTCGGCATTTGCATATAAATGGAAAAGAAAGTGTGTGATGCTGGAAGTTACATCTATATTATTTTCTCAGCAGTGAGCTGCTGTTCTGGAGATTAAGGGATGCCGTTTGCATTTGGCTTTTGTTGAATAGAGAAGGTACCAGGAAAGGCAAATTAGAACAAAATAATGAGGGAAAGGTGCAAGAAGAAAGAAGCAACATCCTGTTTCTGGGAGATGCTCTCCTGCATGCCTGACACCTCACATACCTGCTTGCACACGCGCTGGGCTTGCGTGGATGAGTGTGGCTGAGAAGGGCTCCCTTTGCATGTACAAAACGATGGATGCTGGAGATGATGCCAGTGGCAGGAGGGGTCCCTGTTGTGAATAAGACTGGCAGAAAGGAGGATGGTGCTCACCATTTGGAAGTGATATACTGGGGCTTGGTTGGTATTTTTTTTTTTCTAATACTGTTATTTTTTTTTTTTTCATTCAGGCTCAGGTATGTTTGGAGAGGAATTATCAGCCATCTCAGTGAGGCTCCCCCAATTGCAGTAGGAACATTCACACTTGGTGGCTGGCAGGGCAAAGGCAGGAGGCAGAGAAATCCACAACTCGGGTCTTGCTCTTACCTTGAAGGTGTCCACAGTGGCTGAGAGATTTTCCAGGCCCTGCTGCTGCCCTGAGCCTTGGAAACACCAAAAGGATTCTCTGGTGGAGAACCCCAGTCTTTGTTTCCCCTCTTGTTGGTGGCCTCGCTCGCCACACTCAGAGCAGCTTTGTGCTTTGACAGCTCCCCCATGGAGCTGGGGGAAAATGGGATGTTGAACAATGTTCAGCCTTTAATCTTTTTGATCAATACTTAAGATCACCGTGCAGACAGCAGCGGTGCTGTGGGCACACGGTTTTTGTTCCTCTCTCGAAGAGTACACAAGTGGTGCAAGGATGGAAGGTGAAAACCACCTCGTTTTATACCTTCTGCTGCGTCCTGCTGCTGTGCACTGTGCTGCTGCCACTTGGTAGGAAAAGAGAAAAAGGCTCTAATAAAAACTCTTATTAACTGGCCGTGAACACTGGAGCATGAATATTGCTCTTAATGAGGAGGCACCACAGCCTCATTTGCTTCCCTTGTGTTGTAGGTGCACAGGGCTTCAGCTCCTGCAGCCCTGGGTGATACAGAGGAACTGGATGGAATGTTGGTCCTTCCCCAGAGCACAATTTGGTGTACAGAGGTGCTGGGCAGGGGTGGAAAGAGGACCCCAGATGGCAGCACAGCCATCACCAGGGTCTGGGGATGCCAGGTCCCATGGCAGGGTGATGTCTGTACCCTGCTCCTGGTGGATTTTGAGCTTGGTAATGAACCCCACCACTGAGGGCTCCCTCTCCAAGGACCAGTTTTCCATGTTTCTTCCCATTGCAACGTGTTTTTGTGTTTGGGAAATGTGAATCTTTTTGTGATTCAACCAGTTGCTCACTGTCCTGTCCTCGGGCCGAGGGGAAGAGATGATTCCCTGTTCCCATCAAGGACCTGACAAAGCGTTCAAGAGCTTGCAAAAGTGCCAGGTATGACAGGACAAAGCATGAGCTGGCAGGGCTGAGGTGACCACAGGGGCTGACACAGCTGCCTGGGCAGGGGTGGGAGCTGACAGCATCAGAAGCAGGATGAGCCAAGAGGTGAGGTGGCAGTGGCTGGGAAGCAAAATGTGAGTCACTTGTGCTTCATGCAGTGCTGGAGCAGGGAGTTGAGGCAGGGGATGCTCCCTGGGCTGCAGGAATGGCTGGAAGGAGAGCAGCAGGTTCTTGTGGCTGGGAACGGGGAAGTAGCAGCACGGTGCTGGCAGTGACCCGTCCTCTTTCCCTTGGCGCAGTGTGGTGCTCCCCTCCCGTGTCCTGTGCCCCAGGACCTGCAGAGCTGAGCAGGCTGTACTTGGCTGTTGGCACTGAACACCTCAGAGCTGTGCTGGTGCTGAGCCAGTGGCTCAGTGTGTCAGCAAGGCACGCTGTGCTGCAGGGGGCTGTTTGGCAGGGAAAGCTCTAGAAAGGCTTGTCCCTACTGAAATCAAACCCTTCCTTTCCTTTGGGCGAGGGGAAAATAAAAGGTCAGAGTGCGCATCACAGATTTCACGACGTCACAGCGTGTGGTTTGGCAGCAGGGTGGGCTAAGCCAGCACTGTGTGCTTGTTGGGGCAGTGGAATCACAAATGCAGTTCACTGGCGCAATGAGTTATTGGGTCTCTGGACAGCCATACAGTGATGCAAGGCACCCTCTGGCTCTGTGCTGCCGTGAGAGGAGCCACTGCCAGGAATGACGTGGGGATGAGGAGCAGAGAGCTCATGAGCAAACTCTGTGAGCTGTGCAAACACAGCCATGGTCCCCAGAGCTCAGCCCCAGCTTTTAGGAGGAAACCGCTCACAACCCCTAATTTTTCCTTTTATAGAGATTACAAACTCTTTGGGACCTGTCCCAGGGGAGAACATCAAAGCTCAACATCCCCATCCCTGGAAGTGTTCAAGGCCAGGTTGGATGGGGCTTGAACCTGGTCTAGTTGAATGTGTCCCTGCCCGTGGCAGGGGGTTGGAATGAGATTATCTTTGTCCTTTCCAACCCAAACCATTCAATGATCTCCCTGGTGATCGCCCAACTCCTTTCTAAATCTGATAAGGAAAAGTATCTTTAGGTCAGCAAATGAACAAAGTATAACCACAATCCAGCCAGCCATGCTACATCTCCCATCCATACATCCCATCTCAACTAATTATTAAATCATATTTGCTGATAAGTATGAGATGTAATATCTATTACACAGCTGTTAAACCTCAATTAATATGTTTTAATGATCAGTCGTTTACTGTGCAATATACAATTAACATCCGGTATTAGATCTTAAATTAAATGCGTGTTTGGGAAGCTAAATTTGCAGCACTGAACAGAGCCCTGCTGCAGTAAACAGAGATAATTGCCTGGAATAGGCAGCATTCCTGTGCCCTGAGAGGGGGCTAAACCAACACTCCTGGCATCGGAGATGAATGGAGGAGAATTGCTGAAGAAGCTGGGTTCTACTTTTTCAGTGTATTTTGATTCCTACAGAGGTTTGAATTTCTTTCCTTTGGAAAAAAGCACCCTGATGCAGAGCTGCTGTGTTCCTGCAAGTGGGAAGGTTGAGCTGTGTGGGGTGCTGGCTCAGAGGGGTCTTTTCTCGGCAAAAGCTGGGCAGGAACACGGGGAAATTAATTGTGTTGAGTCCTGGGGGCTGTGTAAGGGCATTCAGTACTGCAGTTTGGAGCTGAGACTGAGGCCTTAGATCAAAGATAAGGCTCATGTTACCTGCCAGCAGGAATTCTCTCATTGCACCAAGGGCTTGGGGCCACGCAGGGAAGTAAATTCACTTACTGGTGTTCTCAAGGCAGTGGCCACAGAGCTGCGTGTGTGGGCAATGAACTGCAAAATCACAGAATCACAGAATGGTTTGGGTTGGAAGTGACCTTAAAGATCATCTTGTTCCAGTTCTCTCCAGTCAGGGACACCTTCCACTACCCCAGGTTGCTCCAAGCCCTGTCCAAGCTGGCCTTGGACACTTCCAGCCACAGCTTCTCTGGGCAGCCTGTGCCAGGGCCTCCCCACCCTCTGAATAAAGAACTTCTTCCTAACAGTGAATCTAAATCTCAGTTTAGTTTTAAGCTGTTCCTCTTTATCCCATCACTATTTGCCCATGTAAAAAGTTGCTCTCCCTGTTTTCTATAAAATGCAGGGGTATCAGGCAGCCAGCAGTGCAGAGGGGTGCAGGGGCCCAGGAGTGGCTTCTCCAGATTAGAGAAGGTGTAAAATTTGGTTTTTTCTTTCTTTTCTTAATTCACATAAAAGTTGGGGCCACAAAATGTTCCCTCTGATCCCTTACACTGCTGCAGTGTCTGCTCTGAGAGGCGAGCCCACACTGTCAGGCGGGATGCTGAAGGACCCAGCCTGTTCTCAGCACGCTGCTGCCTCGTTAACTCAGGATTCACCTTTCCCATGAAAAATGCACCTGAACAAAAATGAAGAAAAATTTTCCTCCCTTCCTTTTTCTTTCCTTACACTTGGAGGAACAAATGAAGATTGATATGTTTTTCTTCTAGTCTTTCAGTTTAAATATGCAGTGATGCATCTTGTGAGGTAAGGAAGCCTTCACCCCCCGTGTTTTCTCTACAGAACCTTCCCCTCACCCCATCACTTTGCTATAGCAGGTGTAACCTCTGCAGAGATTTGGGGACAGGGTAAGGCTGCAGTTGGGGCTCCTCTGGCACTGTGAGGACATGTGTGAGAGCTGATTGCCATCAGGAAGCCCCCTCCTCATTTCTATTCATCCTCATCCCAAAGCTTCCTGTGAGGTGTATTGTGTTTATTTTTGGGGGACTTTTTTGCAATTCTTTGGAGGATTAATTTTTTTTTCTGGCAAATTAGTATTTTCTTCTCTCTTTGGAAATGTAAAGTAAAACACATGTGAGTCTGATTTACACTCCAAATTGCTGTGGTCTCCCTCCCAAGTTTCCAGATCATCTTGTTCGGGGTGGATGAGGGTGACCCAAGCATTTCAAGAAACTGGTCCTTTTGTACCAGGATTCCACACAACTTGCAATGCTTCGGTTCACAGCTGTAGATATCCCAGAATGGGACAGATAGAGTCAAGGTTTGGGAAAGAACATCATTTGGCAGAGGATGGCGGTGGCTTGTCATAAATGTTGATGGGGAAAAGCAGCCTGTTTAAGACTCCAGTGTGTGCTCCAGCCCTGACTGGGTGGATGGTGCTGAGGAGGGAGTTGGTGGGGGAAAGCTGGTGGTTTCCTTTGGGATGTGAACACCAGGCAGTGATCCGTCAGACCAGCTGAGCATCTTAGGTAATTTTCCAAGGGGGTGTGGATGCAAGTGCTCCAGGCTCTATCACTCATCACCTCAGTGCCGGGAGGGGACCCCAGAATACGCCATTCCCTCTGGGATCTGCTTCCCATAGGCTAAAAAATGTATTTAAGGCAATATCCGCCCTCTCCTCGTGGGTGGCCCAGGCAGGGGTTAACAGACGTGTCCTTCACGTAAGCAGTGAGCTTCATTTCTGCTGAAGCCAGGATCCGGAGGGAGGTGGAAAGGGCAGAGCCAGCAGTGCAAGCTGATCCTCCCTGGGGACCAGATGCATTTAAGCAGCGTGGAATAGAGGAAATCTGATTCCAGTGTTGACAGAGCTGCCTTGGCCATTCCAACTGGGCTGGGAAGAGCGACTGGAGCGGGCTGGAAGTCTCTGAGCTGGTGTGGCCAACACACCCTCAGCCTGGCAAAAGCTCCTTGCCCCAACACTCAGTCCCTTTCCTGCCTCTTGCTTAAAGGGACGAAGGCACGGGATGTTGGGATGGGGTCTCTGGTAAGGACAAGCTGGCACCTTGAGCCAGATTTATCCACAGCAGCTTCCAGGATTCACCCTTTGCCTGTGAGTTGGGCACACACGAGAAAACAGGCCCAGAGAGGATGAGTCTGCACATGTGTTGCTAATTCTTCCTCCTCGTGGTTGAATCTCGTGACCTCTCAACCTTTCAAAAATCTTCTAAGCTATCTCTGGGGTTATCCAGGATCCATTGTTTCCACAGTTTAACTCTCTCTCTGCTCCTGCCCCCACTGCATCCCGTAGAGGATGCTCCTGCTTTAAAATGTGCTGTTGGGAGAAAGATGCTGAGGGAAATGCTTTAGATAAGGAGGCAGGCAGTGCTGGCCTACGAATGTGCTACTGAAACATCTTTATTTCTTCTTTTTTGATATTTTCTCCCTCTGTTCTCCTTTCTTCTGTCCATTTCTAGCTTCTTTCCCTCATTTTGCTCAGTTTTCATCATCTGCTTGACCATCTGTGCCTCCCCGCTCCCCTTCCTCAGAGCCTCTCCAAAGCAGAATAATGTTTCAGCAACTCCTGGATTTTGTCTCCAAGCCCTTAGCCTTTTCTGCAGGTCCAGGCCAGAACATGGTGCTTCAAGTGGGGTTTGGAGTCTCTAACACAAATGATTCTCCTGTGACACCTAGAAAAGTCCCTCCAGCTGCCCTCCTGGCTTGAGAACAGCTGTTTTAGGACAAATACATAAAGGTGACTTCGACAGTCACCTATCTTAGGAACCATCTTGGATGTACATCACCCTAAGATTGAATTATCCCAGTCTTGCAATGTTAATTTTCAGCTGTTAACAGTGTGTTTTCCAACTGAGGACCAAGCTGAGCAGAGTTACAGTGCTTGGGGTAGGTTAAGGGTGGAAATTCTTTGTTGGGGCTCTTGGCATTGGTGCAGCACCCTGGGGTCCTGCTCGGGGCATGGAGACCCTCAGGATTTGTACGGCCATTAAAGAAAGCAGGCAGGGAATAAATACTGCATTGCCACCTCTGGTTGGTGCTGCTGATGGGGTGCTGGGCTGACTCTGGGTCCTGACCCCGTGTTCCTCTTTCCCTCCCCAGAAAATGAGTTTCGGGGTGAGCTGCTGAATCAGAGGTGGACCTGTGGAGAGAAGATCAGCAGCTGCGAGGGAGCCGCCGGCCTGCACGGCACACGCATCAAGGTGAGTACACAAGCAGCGACCTTTTAAGGACAGTGACACCCCCTGGCCCACGTGTTGGCCGTGGGACAAGGGCCACGTGTGCTCCAGCTCCTTGTGGACCAGCTGCTCCTGGGGGAATGCAGGCTCTTTCCGGTACCCACAAAGTGATGGGCAGGACTTGGAAATCTCTGTCCCCTTGCTGCAGCCAAACCTCCTGTATAGTGAATCCGGGCAGGGAGGGCTTCCAGCTGTCAAATTTTGGCTCAGAGTCCAGATATTTAAATCCTTGCCTTCCTCTCCGGTGCCATCCTTCAAGGGTGGCTCAGATCTGGGTATTTAGGTCACTCCCAGGCCTGTTAAAATAGGCCCTTTCTCCAAGGCACCGGCTGGTCGGAAGGAGCCCCTCGAACACCAGGTGAAGCTGTGGTGCCTTTGGAGGGGACAAGCGAGTCATTCATCCCCACCGGGACCCTGGACAGCTCCTGGGGCTCAACAGAGCCGCTCATTTACTGCTGCAGCTGTGGCTGATGAAAGAGGTACAGCCAAGGCTGTCAAACCTCCTGGCAGATTCACTGCCAGCCGATTAGGAAGCTTTAATTAAGCAGAGAACTGGGCTGTTCACTACACAAATGGTGCTTCCTGCCCTATTTTGGCCTCTCAGTAGTGAGGCACCGTCTCCAATGAGTGGATGGACCCACCTGGGTGATGAGGAAGCTTCCTTAGGTGACTGATGTTACCAACTCTTCCTGTATCCCCAGATAAACCAAACCCTGGAAAACCCCAAACCAGCAAAAATCCACCCTTAAAAACATCCTTCTTCACTAACAAGCTGTCAGCTGCACGCAGGTGTCGCCAGGAAAGCTCACACCTTCTTAGAAAGCAGAGTAAGCAGTTGTTGCTATATTTAAAATGAGCTCAATTAGGGCTTTTCTATTGAACCTGCCAAATAAGCACTTAGGTTAGATTTAATAAGATTGTCGTATGTTAATAAAGTAATGATTACAAAAGGTAACATTCCCAGTACCTGGTGCTCATCTGGTGCTCTGCCTCTAACAAGCACATCACGAATATTAACCATTTCTTGCAATCCTCAGCTCTTCTTATCTGTGTTTTATCTGAGTGCCTGGCTCAGGGGTGAGAGGAGGGGAGGGGGAGTCTGAAGGTTGCCTGGATATTGTGTGAGTGTGCAGCCCTCTTACCTCACGGGGGGAGAGGTCTTGATCACTCTCTAACCTTTGGATCTGCATTGTGTGCACATGCTTGCACTTCTGTATGCTCATAAATATATATTGTATTTAAATGTAGTTTTTCATGCCAGTCACAGCTCGTAATCCACAGGATGCGCAGCAGTGAAGGACAATGGGATGTGGGGCACGTTTACTTATTTATTTTTGCCTCTAAAGAAGTCCAGGCATGGGATAAAATTTCCCATGACAGGTTTGAAATGAGATCTCTGCAGTGCTGGGGAGAGCTGATCTCTGCACAGGAGCCAGCTGAGCCTGGACGCTGCTGCCGGGGCTCGTCCTGGACCACGATGTCTGGTGGCAAAACGAACCTTTGTCTCTCAAATCTTCTCTGTTTTCCTGTGCCATGGGGACGTAGCTGGGAGGCAGCTGAATAGCAGGCAGGTTGTTGGTGAGGGCTGACTGCTGTCAGGACAGGTAGGGCGGATGGATGAGGGCCAGAGCCCATCCCTGCTGTCCCCTTTGCAGAGATGCACCTCAGCAATCCCCTCACATTGTGCCACTTGAAGATAATCTCATGGAAAAGGCAGCTGGCTTATCTCCAAGCTGGAAAACAATGAGACTGAAGAACTACAATTTTTCCCCCCTCCTCTTCTGGCGTGGGAGCCGTCGGCACGCACAGAGCCACTTAGGTCTCGCTGGCATTGGGATTGCGCTTTGTAGCACTTCCCAAGAGTCGAGAGGAAAGTGTGTGTCAACTTCAACCACGGCCTCTGAAATCACCCAGCCTAATGCCGGGCTGTCAGCGCTGCTGAGGCAGAGGTGCAGCTGCGCCTGTGTCAGACGTGATGCTCAGGAGCAGCGTTTCTGCTCCGCTTCCCTCGAGTGTGGAGGACGCTGCTGCCATGGCTGAGGAGCAGCAGCGCTCGGGAAGAGCTTCACTCGCAGCACTGGGTTCCTTTGGGGGGGGGCTGGACCCTTTCTGCAAATGCAAAGTGACAGCACGGCTTCAGGAGGATGTTTGTGACACAGCTGGAGTGTCGGATTCGAGGTGGGTACAAGCTGTGGGTTTGCATCTCAACATGTCAAGGCAAAATCCTCCCCCCGCCGACTCCGAGCCCGGGAACACCGCACAGGGTGTCCTTTCCTGGAAGCAGTCAGAGCAAAAGGCAGACGGGAGCTTATTCAGCTGAGAACAGGACTCACAATAGGTGGAACGTCAGGAGGATTTAAATCAAGCAGCTAGGAAGACCCTAAAGGAAGAAGAGGGGAAAAAAATCCTCCTAATCTCAGAGTGTGGTTATAAAATAGCAGCTGGGAGCTACTACTGAGCCTTTTTTTAAAAGCAGAGGCACACTGTTGATCAAGGGTATTTCTTCCTCCACCACCCCTTATTTATTTATTTAAAAAATACACAGCTAGAGAAGGTCCAACAGGACAAAGTCCTCCTCAGCTTCTGAAATGACTAGAGGTGCCGTGGCATTTTACAGAGAGGAAGGGGGAGAAATTTGGAGACCCAGATCCAGGTCTTTCCAAATGTGTTCAGCCTTCAACAGCCAAGGAGGAATTCCTCACAAGAAAACAAAACAAGGGAGGAGAAATCAGGGTAAGCCATTCAAACCCATCCTTACTGAAAAGCAGTTTTGCTGCCTTTTCCCTTGAGGAGCTAAAGAAGGGACTCTTTGGATCTGCAAGAGGGGGAGGACCAAACAGAAAACCCCTTTTCAACAGTTCTGTAGGAAAAAAATGTCATTTCTTCTGGCATTTTCCTTCTGCTGCTAGGCAAATATAAGTTTGGGGGTTTAAAAAACTAAAAATAGAGGCCGTGTGTGTCTGTCTGTCCCTCTAAAGCTCAGGCGCTGCTTCTTGCAATTGGCATTTTGCTACATCCACAAATAAGCACCAATGGAAGCTCAGCTGCTTTCGGTGTAAAATAAATATTCCCGCTGAATCCTCACCTCCCTTTGTCCGGCTGAAGGGTTTTTCAGAGTGTTTATTTTCTCTGAGCTCCGTGGTGCTCTTGAATACATATAAAGTATTACTGCTGACCAGGGGGAATTTCAGCAGGGCCTTTAATGGCAGATTTGCATAGAGCTGTCGAAGCCCAGGCACACCTGGGCATCAGCACGTGCTGGGCTCCCAGTGGGCTTGTGATCTGTTATATTCCTTGGGCTTCCATTGGAAAGGAAATGTGTATTAAGACAAGAAGGAAAAAGAAAATGTCAACCCTGTAGGTACTCCATAAAATGAAACTTCAGGTCTGTGCTCTATTGCTGCCTTGGCAGCAGAACAAGACCTTTACTGTAGAATCCGGCTGTTAAAATCCACGTTGAGCTCAGGTTAAACTCTTTTTCAAGTTTACCCGTCTGAACATCATTGATTTAGTTCTGACGTATTGACAAATTATCTTTGTAACTTGTATTCTGCTAGTGTCAGGGAGCTCCTTAGTGCAGGGTAGACACACGGGGCAGGGGATATTTCTTACTTTTAGAGAGAAAAGAGGGGGAAAAGGGGCACATAGAGAGAAAGTGATGTTCCCAAGGTTGCCCTGACTACCACTGAGCTGAATCATGAAGGAGTACTCTGAGACCCAGCACAGGATCCTTTCCTGTAGTGTTGGGTTAGGAAATTTGCTGGATGCTTATTTTGATTTAATCTGAGAGATAACCCATTGATAAGGTGAGGAGGTGTGGAATAAACTTCTGTCTTTTCTAGCCCGACTAATGAGCTTGTGGCTGGCATCTGGCAGCAATAATTTATTTGCAGGTTTCCCTTTGGATTGCTTTGTTTTCATTCAGAGTTAAAGCAGTAAGAGTGAAATCCAGACAACTCCTCAGCCTGGCTGTCATGTGAGCAAGAGAGAGACCTAATGAAAATACCCTGTCGGTCTCTGGGACTGCAAACATGCACTATGTGACCTGAAATTTCACATTAAAACGATCTGTCTAGAGGGCTTCTGGCTGAGAAGGCAACAATAAAGGACAATGGTTTCATGTAACCTTCTTGCATCTGAGCCTGATATCACGGAGGCTCCAGAGGCGCAGTCACGGCTCTGCCAGTTGTGTAAGTTGCCTGGGAGGAGCAGGGGCTGAGCTCCAAAATGGACCTTATTCCTGGTGTTTCTGCACTTTGGAGGGAAATGAGGATTTATGAGGATGATCCTGCTGCTGGTTTAAGCTGAAAAAAGGAGTTTGACTGTAGAAAACAGAATCTGTCAGCACAGAGCCCACCCCATCCCGACGGTGATGTAAGTGAAACATTGTGAATACGCAGAAATTAGGCCGTATCAAGTTCCCTAAACAAAAATGGGGTCTTCCCTATGGGGAAAACTCCCAATAATTTAGAAGTTTGGGGTTGGGTTGGATTCTATTTTTTGTATAATAGGCCAGGCAAGGCAGCCTATTTGGCTTTTCCATTCTTTGGTCCTTAACAAGATTCGGTCACCAGATGTCCCTTCCAACCCTGAGAATTCTGTGATTCTGTGGGTCTGTCCCTGCCTTAGGTGGCTTCTGTCCCCTTTGCCCATGTGGTGACCGAATCTGCTCCTGTCTTCCTAGGGCGTTTGATCCTGGCTTGAAAGAGGAGTGGGAGGCAATGGGAGGAACTGCTCTGAGGTGCTGTGGTGTAGTGAGGAGCCTGGATGGCAGTTCACACAGGATATTTAACTCCTGGAGGCAAATGTGACCTGAAATGGGATCTCCCTAATTTATAGACAAGCAGCTTGAGCCCATCCCACCTGCCTGGCTAAGAAAAATGAAACTGTGCTTTGCTTTTCCATGCTGTCCATGTGGGTCCCAGTCCCTCTTTTTTGGCCAGAGCTGGCCCCTTACAGGCAATGCCCACTGCTTTTCCCACAGCCTGACCTCCTCTACCTCTTTGATCTGCAGGAAACCCATATTGCCAGGTCACCACCCCAACACATGCCAATTCCCTGAGAGAATTGTCAAAAAGAGGAAAAAAAAAAGAGAGAGAAAAAAGAAAGAAAAAGCCCTCTCTGAAATTCCTGTTGGTTGGAGGCTCCCAGCAATCCCAGGTGCCGCTGTACTGGCGGCGTGTGGCGGCATCAGGGAGCGAGCTCAGCGCACGTCGGCGTTGAAAGGCTCATAAATGTAATGAAGTCCCTGTGACACCTGCTCCTCTCCACACTTTAAACGGGAGCCATTGGTCCGCAGGGAACCAGGGCTTTAAAAATACAAATTATAGTAATTGTCTGCTGTGTTATTGGGAAGATTGTAATAAACGTGGAGCACAACACCGCCGTGCCATGAGCAGAATGCTGACAGGATGCATAAATTGCTCCAGGTTTTGATTCCCACCACCCCCACTATTTTTTTTCCCCTTCTTTCCTCTCCAGCCTCCCCATCTAACAAATCATTGCATGTTAACACTGAATTTCTGGAAGGTGGCAGTGTGAAGGAGAGAGGCGCTGGGGGAAACTTCATCCCTTCTCTCTGAGGGGTTTTTAGCTGTGGTGCCCCGAGGGCTGTGGACCTTGGTCCCCTCTCCCTACCTGCCCGACAGCCTCCCTCCCTCCTTGCTGCTCCCACACCTCAGGGAAAGCACCAAGCAGTGCCTCCTTTGGGGGTGAGGAGCCCTGGCCCTTCCGCTGGGAATTGGGAGCTGCATTGATCAAGAAAGGTTTTTAGGGTGCATGTGGGGATGCAGTAGCCCATACCCTACCTGCACCATCCCGACTGCAAGTGGAGCAGCACATGCTCTGCTGCATTTCCCTTCCTGCCTCTGGACCAGGGAGAGCAGCTGATGGTGTCCCTGCTCTGTCAGGGGTGCTGCAGCCATGGAACCTCCTGATTTAGAATGATACAGGAGCTGGTTTGTTCCTTCTCAAACTGGGCCTGTAGAGGATATTCCAGAGACAGTTTGGTTTTTTTATGTCAAATCCCACTTGTAAACAGTTCTTTCATCTCATTTTCTCTCTCCTTGTAATCTCTGGAGGAAATATCCCACACAGTAACACTGCAGTAAAACCCAAATTGTCTTCCCAACCTGCCAGGCTCTGATCCCCCTCCCTGCTCACACCCTGATCTTGCCATTCCCCCTTGGCATTCACTGCCAAACACTCCTGCCTGCAGAGAGAGCATCTGTGTCGAGGGTGAGATGTGAAACAGCTCTTTGACCACTTCAGCAGCTCCTTTGACAACTTCAATGCAATCCCATTTATATTATTCCAGCCTCATCTTTGTGCTGTGCCATGGAGGTCTCTGCTTTCCTGCTCCCACCTCCAGGCACTGCCTGGTTTCAAAGGTGCTGCACCCCAGAGGTGGCTGCACTTCAGCCTTCTGCTACCTTGTGGCATGTGGTGATGTTTAATTAATAGCCAGAACTTTGAAGTCCCTGATGTTACTTATTCATGCCCGTGTTCCCTGCAGACCTCGTGTTTGATGTCCACGTTGTGGGTTATTTAGATGCAGCCCTCTTTGTGGCAAATTTAAGCAGAGAGGAGAGGTTGTTCTTTAGGGCACTTGTGTAAAATTGCCCTTTTCAGGCGGGAGTTCAGCTCAGACACATATTCAGAGATTTCTGATTCTGTGTTGGCATTCCACCCAGGTGCTCACAGCAGTTCTGTGCTGTAAATCCAGAGAAATCAGTTCTGCCTTTAACGAGGTCTATCTCAGGCACAGCCAACACATCTGGGTGTTTGTCCCTCTGTGCTACTCGACAGAAAAAGTCCTTCCTGTATCCCAGATGTGGAAATTATTTTAAAATTCCTAAATCTGTGCACTGTGGGTTGAGCAACAGCATCAAGGCAAGAAGCCTCCATCTGAAAAACATGGGAGAGCTTTCCCAGCCGCCCAAGTATTTACACAAAGCCACAACCACATATGAGCTTGTCCTGTAATGAGAATTTTCTGGTCATCTTTCAGTAATGATTTTTTTCTTTCTGTTGCAGATGAGTTTAGAAAATGACGACAAGAGAGCACGCACACGATCCAAGTCTATCCGAGGTGAGCAGGAGCACTGGGCAAGGAGCACAGACCTCAGCTCCCTGAACTTCTCTTGTTCCAAATAGGCTTTAATTTTTCAAGTTCAGGCTTAACTCGTCAAGTTACGCTCACCGCCCCTGCCCCAACCCCACTGAAATTTGTCTAAAAAACCTGCAGAAGTCCCAACCACAAAACTTTATAGGTCCTTACAATATTTAACCCTCATCCTCTACACCCAGCTGAAGGAAAAATAACAAGCAAATAAGGAAAAAAAAGCCCCCGTGCCTGCTTTGCTGTAGGGGATGGCAATCACTGGAGCTTCAGATCAGCTCTCGGGGCTTTCATCAGGCTCACTCTGCCAGCAGCTTTGAAGTTGCACATCTGAGAGTGCCTGGCAGAAGTAGCTCATGCTGGAGAAGCAAATGGGCCATCCCCCGGCAGGGATGGGAGGACAAACAACTGGTTAACTCAAAGATTGATTGCGATTTATTTCCTGATTAAAAAAAAAAAAAAAAAAGAAGAACTGAAATTCTTTTCATGCTTTTTCTCTGGGAGAAGGTGAGAGGCTCTGATAGAGCCCAGGGTGTCACCTCAGGTGGTCCCATAGCCATGTGTGATGGTTACAGCCTCTATTTTTTGGTTCATTTTTGCGGCTATAGATGTGATGAGTGACAAAAGAGGCTGGAAATGAGGAGCCAACAAGGTTGGAAAGGTGTGATGGCTGCAGGGACTGCAGCTTCATCCTACAGCTGGGCTGGACCACCTTCCTTTTGTCCTCACCTTCCTTCCTCCTTGCTCTTCACAGCATCTGCACCTTTTAAAAACAAAGCCAAACCCAGATGTTGCCAGCTGTGTTGAACCGAGCTTGAATATTTGGATTTCATTGCTTTGTTGCACACACACAAAGGTGTTCGTTCAGGGTGCAAATGAGAGTGCCCTGATTCTATTTATTTTCTCACACCCTGCCTTCCCCGTGCTTGAATCCGGGGTTCTTGATGTGAAAAGGTAATTTATTGCCTGCACCCTGGGACTTGTCACTGCCTCCAGTTTGTTGAAGCTTGTGAGTCATCCCACCGGGAGCTGGATCCCAGGAAACCCAATTAGCTCAAACAAATTGAGCAAACGTGTTATGGTTTTTAGCCCGGGCAAATTTAGACTTGTGCTGAGGGATTTTTATTTTTTTTCCTCTTGATTATTTGGATTTCTGACTGCATGTAAGGTTACAGCTGCGATGTGAAGTTGTTGTATGTTCTTGTGAGCAGTGAGAAGCCCTCTTAGTCACAAGTGTGGACTACTTCTTAAAAATCCTACAAAATCTTGTTTACCCTAAACCCCGAGTAACAAATCCCCACCATATGTCTGAGCATTGGCAGGGGCTCCTGCATCAGTCTCACGTGACAAGGAGAGGAGAAAAATGCTGGTGTTACAGAGGTGAATGTGGCCATTGCAGGAAAACAGTCATGAACTGTGAAAGAAGAAACTGATGAGCAGCTTTAAAGGGCGAAAAGAGAGGTGAAGGCATGAGAAAACTCGGTCTTTATTTAGAAGTGTTTGAGTTACACGCATGCATGTCAGAACAGCTCCACTGACTTCAAAGTCATCACGGATTCAAAGAAGAGAGGTAGTCCCTGACGCTGCCAACGTGCACTCACCTGCTTGAAAATAAGCACAGGCGTGGGGATTTACAAAGCAGGATTATAATTTACTACAGGGTGGCATGCAGCAAATGGCAGCAGGATAGATTGGCCCTTTCTTTTCCAAATGGGATGCCCAGGGAGGCAATGGAAACCCAGATGCAGGCAGGAGAGTTTCAGTCTTGGAGGGGCCGGGCACCCCTGGTGTGTTTCTGACCTTGTGTTTGTTTCCATTGCTGCATCCTGCCCTTCGCCCAGTGCCCACGGAGCTCATCGGCCAGGAGGTGAGGTAAGGACCCTGCTCCTCCTTGGCCATGGGAGGGATAGGGGGGGCACATGGTGGGACTGCCTTGAGAGAAGCCCCTCAGCTGGGAAACCTGGGTGAGGGGAGCAAACCCGTGGGACTGATGGGGTCTTGCTGGGGCGCTTCTATTGGTGGTTGTGTCCAAGTCCTCAAGGCACCACTTGACAACACATCAGAGGAATCACAAGAGTTAAAGAAATGAAAACGGGAGCCCTGGATGAATCACATGAGACTGGAGACCCTCCAGCCATCCACTGTCCCACCCCAGATCTAAACCTCAGTCAAACCTGATGTCCACGGTTTGTGTTTCAGGATCATTAGGGTCAACATCCTGCTAACCAGAGGTTTTTTCCACATATTTGTCACATCACTTCTGATGCCGACTTCAGCCCCCTGTCCCCTGTTCAGTCACCGAGGTCCTGTTGTCACTCATTTAGCAGTGCTGGGATGCCAACAGCAGCAGCCAAAAGAGCAGGAGCTGAGCCTTTGCAGCCCTCCAGAGCTTCTCATTAGATGTAGCAGCCTCCCCCACCTCTAAGCTCCCACTAAATCTTGCACAGGGGCTTATGCCAGAGGTAGGAGCCTTTAACCTGGACAGGCACTAAGAGCAGGGGCTGCCTCTCCTTGCAGCCTCCCTTGAAAAGCTGTGTGTGTCGAAGAGTAGTAATTGGACCTAAACCAACCCAATTTCAGAGCATTTTGCTCCTGCACTCTCCTATTACTCTGGAGAGCCGGGAGGAGCCAGCGCTGGGCATGCCCCTTCTCCAACTTTTATTGCTGAACACTTGAGTGGAGGTGGTAATTGGAGCAGGTGACATATCTAAGGGGCAGGACAGAGTGCTCCACAAAGCCATCTCTGCAGCTGTCACCTAATTGCCTGAATAACTGGACGATTAATCGACTAATTGGAAGCAGGGCATCGTCTGCATAACAATAAGAAACCCTTTTGTCAAGCAGATGAAGGCTGCGGAGAGGGGGAGAGCTGGTCGGTGTGGTGGCTCTTGAGGGATGGAGAGCAGCTTTAATAGACCTCGAAGCCCGTTCCCCATTTTGGGACTCCTGCCAAAATACACGAAACGTCCCCAGCGGAGAGCGGGGAGGGAAAGCCTGGCCCAGAGCATGTAGGGCATCACCTTTGTGCTGGTGCTTTTCAAAGGCTTTAAATCAACACACTGAAGCCAGAAACATCCCAAATTGACACCTGCTTCAGCAAACCTCGATGCTGAACCACTTGGCTCTTTCCTACATACTTTTTATTGCAGGCTTCATTTAACCACATCAAAAATGGGGTGATGGGTAATCAGCTTTAATTGATACAGGAAAACTTATAAAAGCCTGTAACTTCTTCATCAGAGCTGCTCTTGTTTGCCATTGAATCAGGCCTTTTTCAGGCAAGTCACTGGTGACATAAACACTGCTCTGTCTTTTGGTGTGCAGTCACTGAAAGTGTGGCTGGGGCTGCTCAGGACAGAGCAGCCTCAGTCAGGACTGAGGGCAATTAAAATTAAATAGACTTTTAGATCATGGGCAGTGAAGAAGGAAGCTCCTTCTTCCAATTGCACAGTAGTGGGATGAGATTTTGTTCTCTGTGACCTCGAGTGTCCTGCTGGAGAAGGGACACCGCACTGCCAGGCCAGACCCCAGGTGTGGTGGGGCTGGGGCTGTGTGTGGATGCCAGAAGAGCTGGGAGCTATCCCACAAGAGATGGCATTGGAGGATGTTCAGCATCACAGGTTCAAGCCAGGTCACGAGCAAAGGGGGCAGCAGGAAGGGGGGACTTAACTGGAGGAGCCACGAGGTACAGCTTCCACCTCCCCAGAGCACTGTGTCCCCTTAGGGGATGTGCTGCCATTATTTGCCCTCTCAGCATTTGCTTTGCTAACCTAAAGCAAGCTGGTCTCCCTGAAGGAAGGATTCCAGCTCTCCTGACAGCTCAGCAGCCCTGTCCTGCCCTGATTTTGGGTTGAATTATATTTTTTGAACACAAAGGTCTGACTTGTATTCTGGGGAGGTGAACCATTAATAACCCACTGGTGCTCCCAGAGCTGCTGCACCCATTAGTGCAGCCAGACCCTCTATGTCCTCAGCTTTCTGCAAGGGCTGAGCTCTGCTGAGAGCAGAAATTCTGAGTCCCTAAAGCCTTACTTGGCACTTGGTACTATTTAATGTTGTCCCATGTCTTTTACTCTGAGAATAACAGGCTGGCCAGATCCCCTCTGGGCTGGCGGTGCCTTCTCCCTTTGCACTGTCATCAAGAGATTTCATTAGCACTTCCAGCTTCCCAGGCTGAGGGTGATACAGTGCTAAATGAGGTTATTAATCCTACACGACTCCAGAATTCCTCAGACATCAGGCCAGTCACTTGGGCATCCTATAATCAATGCCGTAATCTGGTTTTGCCAGAAAATGTTTGCTTTAATGCTTCTTATCTGGAGGCCCTACAGCTCCTGAAGCTGGGACTAATTACCCCTGCAGGGGAGGCATGTGGTCCCGTGCGAGGGATGCTCAAGCAAAGGCAGCAGTGGCTGTGAGCGGGCTCAGAGCTCCCTGCAAGCCTTTAACTCATCCTCTTCTGCAGAGCAGCAGGAAAAAAATGCAGGGATTTGGGAGATCTAGTCACCTAAATCCCATCCATTCCCCCAAAAGTGAGGTTTTGAGGATTTTAGTCCTGGTGATCTCCATCCAGTGTGTCTGGCTAAAACCTCCTTGATAAAGTTCCAGTCTGCTCTTCCCAAAAACCCACGCATTTCTTACTGTAAGGAGTCCCAGGTCCCTGACGAACCACCAGATAAGGGAAAAACCCATGTTTTCCTCCTGAGAAAAAGAAAACTGGAGAGTAGCAGCGGGGAGGCAGAGTGCAGTAGCTGTCTGCCTTTAAAAGCTTGCTCTTACACATGCAAATCTTTAATTAAACATACTCATAAAACTATAGCGAACTGTTCATCTAATTAAATGGGGTGAGTAATCTCATTAATTTTTAGCAAACTGCAAGGCTGTTCTCCTGCCCTCCTCCCTTGGAACTCAAAGGGACAAACTGAACCATTTGAAGGAAATTAACATCCTGTCTGCAGTTAGCTTGTTCCTTGGGCACAGGACCTGTTTAACTGACCGTAGTTTATACAATTCTAATTAAAAATGAATTCTCTGAGTCCTCTTGCTGTTCCTGATGGTTATTTGTTTCCCTTCCAAGCTGTCCAACCCCAGGCTGTAACGGCTCAGGACATATCCGTGGGAAGTATGCGAGACACAGAAGGTGAGGCGGGGTTGGAGGTAGTGGGGATGGAAAAATGTGAGCAGCAGACCCGAAGACAGGCGTTCACTGGAGAAAGTCTGGTTCAGAGCAGCAACCCAGCTTGTCTGCCACAAATCTTCCTGTTTCTGGCTCTCCATCAGTCCCTAAGGGATCCTGAGGGGATCTGCTTTTCCAGACTCATAGCAGCCTTCCTACAGACCCCAAACTTGGCCAGAAGTATCTGACTCAGCTGTCTGGGGTTGGTGGGAGCTGCTGATGGGCAGATATTTTGGTCTGTGTGGTGCCTCTATGGATGGGGAAGGCAAATCAACACATTGGCTGCTTTGGAGGCTGGCCTTAACTAAGGGTTTTCACAATGGTGAAATTGGAGCAGTTGGTGGACATGTCCCAGGGGCTGGTTCTGCATCCCCTGCCTGGTTTTGTGGTGCCTGTCACAAACATTAGTCCTGGGATGCTGTATCCCAGCATCTGTGTTCTGATTTCCAGAAAAAAGTTAATGTAGTTGCACAAAGTCAGGGTCTAAGAGCACATCTGTCCACGAAGGGTTAAACTAGCTAAAAATCTGGGGTGCTGGATGATTTTTTTGGTAGTATTTTTGTATTTGTCCCACTTGCCTTTGCCTATCTGGTTGGGATGAGGTAGCCAGGCCTTCCTCACTCAGCAATGCCCCCTCTCTGCTCCTCGATCCCATCTGCAGTTTACAAAGCTGCCCTCTAGCCAAGAAGAGGAAACTTCAGGATGCAGAGGCCGAACACCTGGTGTCGAAGAGGAAATCCCATCCGCTCAAACTGGCCTTGGATGAAGGCTACAACGTCGACAGCGACGGCAGCGAGGAGGCTGAGGCCAAGGAGGAGTCTGGCTCCGATGAGTCGGAGGGGATGCTGGAGGAGGACGAGGCAGAGGCGATGGAGCAGGAGGAGACCCGCAGCCCCGAGGCAGCAGAAGGTGCTTTATCATTATTGATTGCAGAGATGTGTTCTGCAGACGAAGAAAGGGCAGGAAGTGTTAACAGCCAGGAGTTATAGCTCCTCTGAATTATGTACAGGATGGGTCCCTCAATTATTACGTTGGGTAGAAGCACAATAGCAATGCTCTGGTTAAGCTGAGAGGGCACAGTGCCTCCAGTGTCTCAAAAATGAGAGCTTTTCCATCAGGGATGTTCCCTAGGAAAGACCCATGGAAAGCAGGGAGGAGCTTGCTGTGTGACAGGGAAGGCAGCCAGGGTCCCTCACTGGTGCCTCCTGCAGGAGCCTCCTCCCTGGACAGGTCTGGCCACTATCCAAGAGCAGAGGAGTGACAGGAAAAGGACATGGCAAAGGACATGGATGTTCAGCTGGGGTCCTGACACTGCCTTGCTCACTGGTTTGGAGCCCTGGCCTGGGGAGCACTGGGAGCAGGGGTCAGATATCTGCTGATGGGGCAGGCACTGGGAAGATGGCGCATCTGAGTCCCACGTGGAAATCCTCTTTCTACCTGCCATCCCCAAATTCAATAAATTAGGCAGCTCTAGGGGTGGAAGGCTCTGGTTTCGATTAAGTTTAAGTACAACAAAGTTGTATTTCATGAGTTTATATAATTACTTTCTTTGCCTCCTTTTTTTATTCCCTCTCCTTTTCTCTTCCCCCTCCTTTTCTCTTTTATTCCTTTCTTATTTTCCTCCTTTTCTCATTTCCTCACTTTTTTTTTTTTGTTCTTTTTCATATTTTCTTTCCTTTTTCCCTTTTTCTTTCTATTCCTTCTTTCCCTGCTTCAGAGAGAAGCCCAGCAAAATCAACCCACTACGGACAAAACACAGCAACAACTACATCTGGGCCCAGCAAGGCCAACTATAGCAGCTACCAGGAAATAATCGCCAACTCTCTCCTAAACTTAGGACAAATAGCAGAGGAAACCCTCGCCATCGAAGGGCAGCTGCCCGAAGCGGAGCTGCAGGGCTCCAAGCCGGCATCCAACGTTGTGCATTTGGTCCACGAGGATGCGGGAGAGGAGTTGGTAGAGGAGGAGTGCGACAAGGAGATCATCATGGAGGAGGAGTGCGACAAGGAGATCATCATCCAGACGGAGGACGCGGAAGAGGTCATCGAGGTCACCAGCGAGCGCAGCAGCGAGTTGTGTCCGGAGCCCCGAGATGACGCGAACGGAGAGGAGTCCTGCAAACTGGAAAAGGCTGAAGCAGAAGAAGAGGATGAAGAGGATGAGGAGGAGGAGGATGATGATGAGGAGGAAGAGGAGGAAGAGGATGAGGAGGAGGAGGAGGAAGAGGAAGAAGAGGATGAGGAGGAGGAGGAGGAGATGGCTCCTGAAGTGATCTGCGAGGAAGCTCCTCACACTTCTCAGGACACCCAGAAAAGCCACTGTGAAGGGCAGTTCAGCCCCAAGCCTGAGTACTCGGTCATTGTGGAGGTGCGCTCGGATGACGACAAGGACGACGATGCCCGCTCCCAGAAATCAGCCGTGACCGACGAGTCGGAGATGTACGACATGATGACCAGGGGGAACCTGGGGCTGCTGGAACAAGCCATTGCCCTGAAAGCCGAGCAGGTGAAAATCGTGCGGGAGCCCAGCCGGCTGCCAGGAGAGCACGTGAAGCACTTCCAGGTGGAGGACAAACAGAACAAACCTCTAGACAGCATCCGGAAGAGCTACTACGGCAAAGGTATGGGACAACCCTTTTTGTATCTCACTCCTTCACATCCCTGGTGGAAGAGCTGAACTTGTCTGCTCAGCACAGACTGTTAGGATGATGGGGAGGGAGTTCACAGCCCACAGGCGGAATTTAACCACAAATATTCAAAGCCCAGAGGGATGGGGACATCCTAGAGGTCAACGGTGAATGCACAAAATGATGGTGTCCTCTACACTGTCATGAGGGTTTCTCCTTATGAGAAGAGGATTTGCTTGGCTAAATTGTCAGTTAACCTTGAAAATCTCAGCCTTAGCAAAAGGGGTGGTTTAAAATCCAAGTAGTTTTTAAACTAGTGGTAGGAGTCTGGCCAGAGTAACATGAGAGCAGGGGCTCCAGCATTCCCTGGCTCTGAGCTGGGTTGCCTGCTCAGTTGCTGTGAGTGGCTTCATGCTCTGAGCCATGTTAGTTCCTCAAATCACTTTGCTGATTTCAGTTTTTGAAACTTTCAGTGTTACACTTCCAGCTCCGGAAAAAAAAAACCAACAAACCTCCAAACCCAAAGGTTTCTTGCTGCTTGACTGGAAAAGTGGTGAGAAGCATCCTCAGCACTTTTCTTCTCTCCACTTCTTTGCCTCCAAATCCACTAACCCGCTTCCCTCTGCCCTTTCCCCACAATCCTTAGATCCTTCGAGACCCGAGAAACGAGAAATCAAATGTCCAACTCCTGGTTGCGATGGGACCGGCCACGTCACGGGACTTTATCCTCACCATCGCAGCCTCTCCGGTTGTCCGCACAAAGACAGGATCCCCCCCGAGAGTGAGTACATGGTGGGGTACCAAGGGCTGCTTCAATTAATCTGGAGCCTAATTTTCTTGGGGGAATATCTAAAATGATATGAATTTTATGACTGAGTCCCTAGAAAAAGTCTGATATTATTCCTTGGAGTATAACAGAGTTTTTGGCATGGGGTGGTGCTTTTCCAAGTCTATCGTGGATGCTGCTATCCACTGAAGTGTTATTGCTACTCACAGGAAATGTGATGGGGACTTAGTTGGAATTCCTGTCCTTCTTAAAGGATTTTTAGCACCATCCTGTGGAGAATGAGATCCCTTCTCTGAAAATCAAAGAGGGGCTTTAAAAATGATGCCTGCCCACCCCCAGAGGTGTGTTAAGAAGTGCCCATCTTTACACTGAAAGTCGCATATTTTTCCCTACTTGGGACATTATGTAGGGAAAAAGCAGATATTGCTCTTCCTTGCTGTCCAGATGCGTTGCCATGCAGGAAAGGAGAGGAGTCATTTAGGGTGTGCAGGACTGCTGAGTCTCCTGTGCCTTCATCACTGCAAAATTCCCAAGGTGCTATGCCAAGATTCACCTATTCTACAGAAAATATTTATCATCCTTGGAACAGACATTTGTATATACATATGCACAGAGAGAGATTTTATTTCTACTTCTCTACCAGCATCCTAAATAGCTTTCCCTGTACAGATACCTAAAAATCAATGTTGTATGTTTATGATAATGGCATAATAGACCAAAAAAAAGAGGAGCCCTTCCTTATCAGTAATTTCAAAGGTTGCAGACCTGACATAAACACAGAACTGGAAGAAACAAGGAGAAAGTACAGCTATCTTCACAGCCTGGAATGCAAGCAAAAATATTAATAAATAACTACCACAGGCTGGGGGCTTTACAAAAGCTTGCAGATCAAATTATTTGCTTTACTTTTAAGGTCGGCGCTGCAGGAAGCAATAATCCTGAAGATTAAAAATAAAAAAAGAAATCAAACAAAGACCAGTCCTAAGGATAAAAGCAGAGCTACAACTTCAATCACTTAAAACTACCTGAAACTGGGAGACCTGTTCCAAAACAGGGGTGGGGAGGAGAGGCTGGATGAGGGAAAGTGGATTGCAATCAGAAAATGAGGAGAAAGCCCAGGCTGTGTGCAGAGATGCTAATCTAGTGCTGACCTGGGCACTGCTGCATTGTAAATCTTTTATTTTTCCCTCCGCGAATTCTAATTACAGCATTTCACGTTCCCTGATTTCTAGGAAACCAGCGTACAAGGCTTGATGATTCTCTCTTTTTTCTTTCTCTTTGATTTTTATTAAGTTGTTTTTCTTTCCCTTCCCTTCTCCCCTTCCCCTTCTCGCTCCGAAGTCTTGGCAATGCACGAGAACGTTTTGAAATGCCCCACGCCCGGGTGCACAGGACAGGGTCACGTCAACAGCAACCGCAACACGCACAGGAGGTACCAGCTTTGGCTTCTTCTTACACAGGCACAGGGACAGGACAGGGGGAATGGCTTCAAACTGACAGAGGACAGGGCTAGATTGGAAGAAATCATTCCCTGTGAGGGTGGGGAGGCCCTGGCACAGGTTGACCAGAAAAGCTGTGGCTGCCCTATCCCTGGAAGTGTCCAAGGCCAGGTTGGATAGGGCTTGGAGCAACCCGGGATAGAGGACTGTGTCCCTGTTCATGGCAGGGGGGTTGGAATGAGATGATCTTTAAGGTCCTTTCCAACCCAAATCATTCTGTAGTCCATGACTCTGTGATTCTATGTTGATGAGGTGCAAGGTGAGTTTGTCTTATTACTCATTCAGTGTGGAGGAAGCAAACACTTATCTCACGGGCTCAGTGCAGCTTTGGGTCCCCGAAATGAAGGCTTTGTGCTCATTCCTCATGCTTGGTTTCCCTCTCTCTTTCTTTCTCCTTCAAAAAAACCCCCAACCAACTCCCACAGTTTATCTGGGTGCCCCATTGCTGCTGCTGAAAAATTAGCCAAATCACATGAAAAGCAACAAACCCAGTCTGCTGATCCTGCAAAGACCAGCTCCAATTCTGACCGGATACTCAGGTAAGGGGGACAGGAAGGCTCAGCTCTACATCCCCACACTGCCCCAGCCCTTCCCACCCTGCCACGCTCACAGGAACAGCTGCCACGGCTCCCTCCAGCTGTATCTTGATACTGCTGAGTCCTGTTATTATGATCATAGGTCTCGCCAAGGTGGGGAGAGATTTAATTGATGATCCCAGGGAGAGCATTGAGGACAATGAATTGCTTCTGTAGCATCAATTAATGCTGAGGCTACAGGCCAAAGGGTTTTGCAGTGCAGCAGAAGGCACTTGTGCCGATTGCTCCTCAGCACAAACTGCCAGCAAGGGCTGGTTATTATATCAGCATTATAAGTAGGGTGGGCTCGGGGAGGGGGATGAGGAGGAGGAGGAGATTTAGGCTACGCACAAATCACTCCGTGGCAGTTGTGCGTTAAAGTCCACCTGCTTTTCTTCCTTAGCCTGCACGTTTCAGAGGAGAGGAACCTGCCGCTCGTTTCCAAACCAGTCACATTAATTTTGATACTTTGCCCGTCTCTCTCTTCCTGGGAGAAAAGGCTGTCTCCCACTAAGGATGTCCCTGATAGATGCTGGCTTCCGTAGCTGATGTGATTCATGAGGCTACAGATGGATTGGAATATGGTTGGTTATTTTGCAATAAGAGCAGGATAAAAACCGCAGTGCGAGCCCCGAGCAGCCCCCCCACAAAGGCATCGAGCTCTGATTCATTTATTTATTTGCTCCCCAGGACTGCTGAGCACCCTGGTGCTCCAGCTCTCGCTACTTTGGAAAGGCCATTTAGGGCGATTACTTATTTATTTGCAGCGGAGCCTGCGCCCGGCGCAGAGCGCTCTGAGCGCATCACGAGGACAGTCCATGCTCCAAGGAGCTCCCGCTCCAAGGACTCTCTGGTGGAAAGAGGTCACGGGAAGGAGAATAACAATAGGCCATTTATGTACAATTTATATGCAAGACAAATTGATTCATGATAGGCAGCCCCGTAGCAGCGGGTCTCCAGGAGGGGCTGCAGGCAGGGGAGAGGCCCTGGCGCCCCTGCAATGAACCTGCAGCAGGGAGCCGAGCTGAACTGTGGTCCTCATGCCTTTGTGTGCCACCCTGTGTCACGGGTCCCATGAGGGAGTGATGCCCAAGTTTGTTCTCTTCTATAAAATGCTGCCACACCATGACAGCCAGCAAGAACATTGTGTTGGATGAGGTTGACGCCTCGGTGTTTTGCTTAAAAAGAGAAAAAAAGAAAAGTGAAAAAGGATAGAAAAAATAAAACTGGAGTCTGAGAGATCCAAACCAAACGCAGACTTGCCAAGGGAGAGCAAAAGGGCTGTCCCTGCCTCCTTGTCTCAAGCAAGCCCTCAGAAACAAGGTGTAGCTGCACCCCCATCGTGTTTGGTTCCCTCTCAACAGTAACCTTGTCAGGGAAAAGTGAAATAATTGCTGTTCATTGTTTCATCCTCAGGCCTATGTGCTTTGTGAAGCAACTGGAGATCCCTCAGTATGGAAGCTACCGGCCCAACATGGTCCCAGCAACCCCCCGGGCCAACCTGGCCAAGGAGCTGGAGAAGTACTCCAAGGTCACCTTCGATTATGCAAGTTTTGATGCTCAGGTTTTTGGCAAACGCATGCTTGCCCCAAAGATTCAGACTAGCGAAACCTCACCTAAAGCCTTTAAATGTAAGTTGGGAGCAGGGATGGACTTGCTTTTTGCACTTTCTGCCTTTTTCAGTGTGTTGTGAGGATCTTGGGATCTTGGCTTTGGAGTGATGGGACAGTCTTGGGTCTGAGCTTCTGGACCCTCCTGGGATGGGGAGGGTGAGATGGGTTTCAGGGTGGGCACCTTTGATGGTGAGGGTAGTCCAGGGCTTCTGGGAAAGCTTTGTTTGGAGGGGAGTCTCTTTGGCTTCAGCTTTGGGAAGAACTGTGGTGGGAACTTTAATGTGAGTGATGTCTCGAGGTGGGATAAGTTATACAGTTGTCCTCAGTTGGTCCCCTTTGCTTTGCAGCTCATATCTATTGATCTGGCTTTCCTCATCTGGCTAAATGGATTACAGTTTTCTTCTCTTCCATCTTATATATGACCCACTCCCCCCATTTGTCTTCCCTGCTGTGCTCTGCTCTACAGCTCTACCTATCGATCAGCCACCTCTATCTTCCAGCTCTTTCCTGTTGTAGCCACCCACCTCGGCTCTGTTCTGAGGACCTTGCACTGGTTATAACTCTGGGTGAAAATGAAATGGCTGAATAAACCCTGAGGGGCCAGGCTGCCAGGGGCAAGAGGGACACTGCATGGGAACACAGCCCATGTAAATGTGTTATTTGATGCCAACTGTGCACCTCAAGGCATTTTTTTGAGGGGGGAAAAAAAATATTTAGGATCCCAGTTTGTAGAAGTCAGCAGCCTCAGGAGGGCTTTCTGTCTGGCTAATCCCACTTCCACAATCCTGTTTAATCCTGATGCAGCTGCTCTCTAGAAAAGTGCTCGTACTTGAAAGCATCCCGGTTGTTGCACTACAATGGGAGCGCCCTTTATTACAGTACTAAATCTGTACAGGATCAGACAATGAAATTGGATGGAGGCCAGAGAGCACAACTGCCACTGTCATCCTGGGTTAGGGCTGATGGAAAAGTAATTTGTTTCCCAGTACAAGCGATTCTCTCACTGAATAGATTGTGTTATTTGCAATATTAGCAAAGAATTTTCAGGGTAATTGTACTGACAAAAATAATTCCAGCGGACCCACTAGGATAATCCTTTCTATTTTTTCTCACCACTTATTTCACTAATTTGCTGATTGCGAGTCTATTAGTGGTAGAAATACTTATGAAATGGAAAAGCATCGCTGAGCCTACGGTGTGAAATTGAAATTGGCATCTCCCGATCCTGGATATTGTCAGGTTGGGTTGGCGGATACTTGCGCCCCGCCTCGAAGACATGGATTAAACCGGACAAGAAAACAAGCAGCCAGACACAAGAATAACCATGTGGGCAAACCTCCAATGAGTTAATCAAAGCGACAAGATGAATATGATTGCCAATCATAGCAGGGAAATCTGCTCCTTTCGCTGAGAACTTATTTTAAAGAGATCTTCATCCGGAGGGATTTATATTCCCCCGCATATGTGTGCATAACTCCCATTAATGTCAATATGCATTATATACGCACGCAACGAGGAAGAAAGCAGTGCTGGGGAAGATTAGTATTTTACAGTGTCTTATATTATGAGTTTGTAATGGGAATAACGAAATCACTTTGCTCTGTGGCTGCATCAACTGAGGTTGGCTTTGCTTTGCTATGATCAGGCCAAAGCTTACGAGTCTTCCCTGGGTGAGCCTCTCGCTAAAGGGGAGATGGTTTCCCCCAGAAAGAGCACAGTGGAATGAATTAAGAATTAGAAGGTTTTGATAATTCATTCAGAATACAATCCTGTGCCTGTTCAAAATCAGACGGTCTCCTATTTGCACCACTGAAACTACTGAGGGCCCCTAAATGGGACCAGCTTCAAATTTTATTAAAAAGGAGTTATTAGTTATTATTAGCTAAATTTTATTGTGCGTCCACCCTGAGAAATACTTTCATTTCACAGGGTATGAAGAAAAATTGCATTTCCAGGCTGGCACTGCTGCTGCTGTGACATACAGGAGCTGTGCACAGCTGTGTAATAAATCCTGTTATTCTGACATATTTAAATGATATGTCAGCTGTCAGAAAATCCATATTTCACTAGTGTCATCCTTGGAAGCTCATATTTTATGACCGTATTTTTTCTATTAATGTAATTTTATGAATTTTAAGTTTTCAAACATGTTACTAGAGATCTCCCTATAAGGCAGCCCTGCAGATAAGTTATGGACAGAGAGAGAACAATAACAAAAGAGCCAGGAAGCTTCTCTAAGCTTTCTCCTTTAACTGCTTCCACTGAGGAGCAGCTCTAATGAAGAAAAGCACTTGTGTTTTGGATATTGATGGCAGAGTCAGTTAATGAATTAACCTTTCACACCAAGCACAAGCTGCAGCGAGCACTGCTCCTGTTGCATGTCCCAGGCAACAAACCAGCCCTTGGATTGGGAATAACCCCTGGAACTGTGCATATATTAACCGTGTCACACTGACTTAACCTTTCCCTGCTGCTCATGCTGCTTATACATTAGCCTTGTGTTGTTCCTTCTCTTTTTATTCCAGCCAAACCTTTTCCAAAGGCCTCTTCCCCCAGCCACAGCCCCTCCAGCAGTTACGTGAAGAGCACTTCATCTTCCTCCACAGGCTTCGACTACTCCCACGACGCTGAGGCTGCGCACATGGCAGCCACCGCCATCCTCAACCTCTCCACCCGCTGCTGGGAGATGCCCGAGAATCTCAGCACCAAGCAGCAAGAGGCCCCCGGCAAGGTGGGTGAATGTGCCCAGGCACCACTGCCCAGGGGCCAAACTTGAAGTTTGGGATGGGAGAAATATCTTGGTTTACCCTTCCTTTCATTTTGTTTTTTTTTAAATATAGAGGGAATGCAGGCACTCATACAAAATCCCCCTTTGGCTTCCCACTTTGGGTTTGGAGGAGGGAAACTTGGCTCTTAGAGGGATGTGGAGGTGCCATGTGAGATGAGCATCAGTCCCAAGACAAGTCTTGGGCTGAGATTGGATATTAGGAAAAATTTATGATTTATGATGATGGTCAAGCCCTGGAACTGGTTGTCCAGGGCAGTGTTGGAGTCACCATCCCTGGAGGGACGTAAAGGACATGCGGATGTGGCTCTTGGGGACAGGGTTTAGTGATGAGCTTGGCAGTGCTGGGTGAATGTTTGTATTTGATGTTCTCAGAGGGCTTTTCCAACCCAAACAATTCTGTAATTTCATGATTCTCAGAGCTGGTTTTAGTTGTTCCCTGATCTATATCTGATGCCATTTGAGATTCCCCAGTTTTGTCCAGTCTGACCTCCAGCTATTTTTCAGAGGAACACAGGTTCTCCAGAAGTCCCATGGAGCACTCCCAATCCTGGGCAGATATTTTGGATGCCATGAGGCATCCTGAGTGGCACTAGATGCCTGTGTTCAATCAGTTGAGTCAAAATGCCACACTGCTGGTAGTAGAGGGGTGCCTTTCCATGACATATTCCTGAAATATTTAGGAAAGAGCAACCCTTTTTATTCAGTTCCTCCTACCTGACTGTGGAGAGGATGGGGCATGAAAACCTGCCTGCTGCACTGCAAAAGACAAACAGGGGCAAGATTTCCATGGGGAGTTTCTGGCAGCTGATAACATTGGGTTTGTTTCCAACCTTTCAGTCCATGGACATTGAGGTGGATGAAAATGGGACTCTGGACTTGAGTATGAACAAACACCGCAAACGGGAGAGCACCTTCCCCAGCAGCAGCAGCTGCAGCAGTAGTCCCAGCATGAAGTCCCCAGATGTGTCCCAGCGCCAAAACAGCACCAGTGCCACGAGCAGCACCATGACCTCCCCCCAGTCCAGCCAGACCTCCCGCCAGGATGAATGGGATGGGCCCATTGACTACACTAAACCAAACCGTCAGCGGGAAGAGGAGCCAGAGGAGGTGAGCAGTGGCTCTTGATGCTTGAATAACAACTCACATGGAATGGAATGCTATGTTGGCCTGCACAGCTGTCCAATTTCCCCCAGAACGCCCAGTTTGTCCTTTGAGCCAAGAAGAGAAATATTCCTAGCTTTGTCAGTGTTATGAGATATCAGCCAGGGAAAACCAGGCAGGAAGCAACTGCTCTTGGATCTGTTGGGGTGCCCTTGCAGAGGAAAACCCCACCACTTTCCTTGCCCTGGGTCTGCAGTGTTTTCTTCATTGTAAATCCTGTCAGCTTCCTTGCAGCAGTGCTGCTCCTGGTGATGTTTCCTGGGATGATTTATATCTGCCATCAGCAGCGACAGCCCTGCATGGCACTGACATTAATCCTGCAGGTGAGGAACCCAGCCATGACCCCCCAGCTGGGGTGAGGGTTCTGCTCTGGGAGCATCACCTGCCTCTCTGCCCATGGAGAGGCTGCTGAGGAATAGTGTGAGGGGATTGCATGGAGCTTCATCCCTTCAAAACCTTGGGAAAGCCACGTGTAAATCACTGTACAGATGTGTTTTACACACTTCTAAAACCCAGGAAATTACAGGCTGTTGGATCTCTGGGTTGGGCACTGCGAGGTGCTTGCAGGGGGCTCAGGAGTGTTGGCAATGCTTCATTAACCCTTACCTGGGATGAACTTGGGATCTTTTCCCACCACAGCTCAGCAGCAATGACCACACCACAACTCTGCCCCTTTCCTTGCAGTCAGAGCCTGCTGCTCACTCTTTTGCCTCCTCGGAAGCTGATGAGCAAGAAGTGTCAGAGGAGAACTTTGAAGAGAGAAAATACCCAGGTGAAGTTACTTTAACCAACTTCAAGCTGAAATTCCTCTCCAAGGACATCAAGAAAGAGCTGCTCACGTAAGTCCTGCCTTCTTGTTTCTTCCTCCAAAATCTATTAATATGTACTTAGCCAGGATGGTAGGAAACAAAATTAGTGAATACATTTTAAAAATAAGAACTGTAGTTCCCTTTCTTATTGTGATTGATCTTACTCATCCTCCTACAACTGCTGATCAGTGAGGTGAAATATGTTCCTACATGGCCTTAGTTTGCAGTGATGAAGGGAACCTGAGAGCTTGATACTCTCGGGATTCATGGACAGGGTTGTGGGAAACTTCTTTCAGGGCTGTTTTTTCCTGGTATTTTCCTGCAAGAGTGTTTCTGGCACAGTCGTGGTGCCTACCCAATGTCCTGATCCCCTCTTTTGGGACACTGGCTGGTGCTGTGGAGCCAAGAACACCCAAGGGATCTCAGCACCTTCTTGAAGGGGGTGTTGAACACAACATGTCTCACTGAGAAGACAGGATTTGTTGGCTTAGAGCAAGGGGTCCCAGCATTGTGATACTGCAGGATCATAAAGTGGGACCTGAGGCTGCAGCAAGTTTGCTGTTGTGTTGCATTTTGCATTGCAGAGAGACCTTGACCCAGCTCACATCTGTCTGTCCACTGTGTGGGTGGAAGTACAGACCCAGATCTGCCCTGTTAGATGGATTATGGCTCTGCATCCACACTGATTCCCACAGGAATGGTCAATGTTTAAGAGTTTGAGCCAAACACGGCAGCTTGGACCTGGCTCAGGTCTAACAGCGCACTGGGGTCAGCCTGGAGGTTGTGATGGGGAGGTTTCCCCTCCCAGGCATCCCAGCTGTTCCTGGCTCCTTTCCTGTGCATCTCCTCCCACACACTGCACAGAGGGAGTCGGTGGGCACCGTTTTGCTGATCTCATCCAAATCAGCTGTTATCTGCAGGCAGGAGGCTGAGGGAGCAGCCAGGCAGGGAGGAGATCTGTAGGGGCAGAGCAGCAGCAGCAGCATCTTCCCCAAATGAGCAAAGCTTAGCCCAGCTGCCCTATACAAAGCCCTAAAGGGTTTTTTAGAACCCACCAGTGATGTGGACAGCAATTTGTGAGGTAGAGCCCTGAAGTCCTCCTGTGCTTTAATTTTATTGTGATGGTAGAGAAATTTCCTAAATGGAGAGAGCCATGGAATAAATAAATGGTGTCGTGGGCAGCCCAGAGTCTTTCCTCCCCATTTAATATCCTGGTTCCTCTCTGGCCCGAGGGCTGTAATGAATTAGCTGTAGTTAACTCAGGAGCAGATTCACCTGCTGTGTCTGATGCTCTGTGTCAGGGTGCAGTTCTTGTGCCACTTCCAGGCAGGTGCCCCTCACCTGTATCTTCCCATCACCCCCAGGCACAGCCAGAGGTTGCTGTCATTCCTCTTCTGCATCAGTGTTTGCAAGCTTTTCTTTGCAGCTGTAAGGGCTAGGAGGAAAAAAAAAATCATTTCAGAAAGCTGAAATCTGCAGCACCTTATTCAGATCTGAAATCTGAACAAGATGATTCCTGCAGCCAGAGCTTCAGTATTGCAGGAATCATCCAACCTGGCAGCAGCTGCCAGGGGTGGCCACGTCTGTCAGGCTGTGCCATCCAGCAGGCTGCTGCCAGTCCCCCACTGCCACCAAGCCCTCCCAGCAACTAAGGCTTTTAAACCCTTTCTTTGCCTTTGCCACATTTTTCCTCAATTTTTTTTTCAAATTGTGTTTTTAGGATCATTACGATTTTTTAGAAGTAAAAAGGGAGGAAGGGGAGCTGAAAGGGAAACAGCTGGTTTATATCCATGCAAACACAGAGACACACACCAAGATCTGATGGATGGGGCTGGTATCAGGGCTCAGGCAGCGGGGCTGGACTGAGACACCCCAGACAGACCCCCAGGGGGCTCCGCTGGCTTTGCCCACCCGTGGGTCTTCGGGAATCAATTTCTTTCCCACACTTATGCTCGCTGTTGTTGTTGTTGTTGTTGCCCAGTTGCCCAACCCCAGGCTGTGATGGCAGCGGACACATAACGGGGAACTATGCCTCTCACCGCAGGTGGGTCAACGATTTTTTCATGGTTTGAACTCTAAAGACAACTTTTTTTTTCTTTCGGTATAGTTTGTGACCATGTGGATAGTTTGGTTCTGTTTCCTCCCCCCTTCTGTTGCCCCTCTCCCTCCCCATGCCCCAGCCCTTTTTCTTTTTCCTTTTTTTTTTTTTTTTTTTTTTTTTTTTGCTTATCCAGATATTCCATCTCTTCTCTTTCAGCCTTTCTGGTTGTCCTCTTGCTGACAAGAGCCTCAGAAACCTCATGGCTGCCCACTCTGCTGACCTCAAGTATGTTTGCGCTCAACTTGGAACTCCTTTTTTTTCTTTATTTCCACCTTTTTTCTCTCTTCTTCCTTCCTGCTCCCACACCTCTTGCTCTGCTTTTGCTTTTCCATCCCCTCCCTTCTCCTTTCAAAGAGCTGATCAAAACCTGCCTGTGAGGAGCTCTGGTGGAGTCCAGCTTCCAGATGCTGCGTTGAAGAGGCAATGACATAGAGGAAGGATAATTTTGGGGAGGGGGCTGACGGCAATGATTGGAAATAACCTGGACACCTGGCAGGTTTCCTCTGGGCACTGTAGACATGTTATTTTCTTTTTCACTTGGCATCTTTTCCCAAGCTCTTGTTGCCTAGTTTGGGCCATAACCCTTTTGATTTAACATTTTTGTCCATCTCAAATAATCCAAAGCATGGGTTTATTTCTGGCTAGAGACACAGCTGGGAACTCACTGCCAGCACACAGCCAAGCCAACTCTTCTGGAGAACCTGGGGTGCTATTTTTATGCTACATTTTAAGGGCTGTTCGGGATGTGGTGAGAGAGGTCCTTCTTCATTTCCACGATTTGTGAGGGAATGAAAAGCAAATGCTTCGGGAGGCTGGATTGTGAGCCAGTGATCAAGGGCTCACAGAAATTCAAACTTCCCCATTCCCATTGCTGCTCCTGAAGGGAGGAACCTGGTTTTGACATTTTCATTCAGGAATCTTCCTCTGAATCCTGTGTTCAGCTTTGCTGCTGTCTCCTCCAAACTCCTCCATTTCAGTAGGAGCTTATTCTTCACAGGTGGCTTTCCCAAATGCTCTCTCAGGTTGCCTTCCCTAAAGAAAGGTGAAATTGTATTAAGTTGGGAACACTGGGGAGACCCCAACCCTCTCCACCCAATCTGCATCTCTGGAGTAAAGCTCATTGTGAATTTTTTTGTCATCATCACTTTTGTGGGCCCAGCCTTTCCTTGCAGGCTGAGTCTCCTCTGAGTTCCTCGCTTTGCTGAATCCAGTTTTTGGATCATTTAGACACATCAGTTATGAATTAGATATTCGTAACTACAACTGAGGAGCCTCCACTGACAGTAAAATCTCACAAAGAGCTTCACATTGCACAGGCATGAAAAAACCAAATGTGCTGTGTCCTGTGTGCAACCAGGGATTTCGGGAGCTGTAGGTGAGTCCGTGGGATCCCAATCGATCACTAAGGTCATTGGAAAAGTCCCAAATCCCTCCGTGGTGGCTCCTGGACTTCTCTGTGCCCCACCACCAATGTGGAGCTGGTGCCAGGAAAAGTGTTAGTTAACCTGCTCCTTATCACAGAGGTGGAAGAAGTGGCAGGATTAGTCGATATTGATAGAATATGCTGGTTGATATTCTATCATATCAGGAGAGGGCTGCTGTGATTAGTGCTAAGTACACTTAATCATGCACTAAAGGTGATACACATTTTGAAAGGACCTCTTAAGAGAGCTTTGCTGAACTGGTGTTTCTCCAACAGCTTGAAAGAATAGCCAAGTGATCAGACAATTAGTGTTAAAGATATTAAAAGCTCTCAGAAGCAGTGGCCACTTCCAGTAAGGGCCAGACAAAAAGCAAACAGGCTCATCCCTGATACCAAGCATTGTGTCCAGCCTTGCTGTGCAGCACCCCCTGTTCCCCTCTGGCATCCAATGTCAGTGTTTTTTATCAAAATACTGTGTAAAAAAGGAGACTTCTGGCCCAAAAAAAGCTTTTTAATATTATTTCCTCAAATACTACTTTTTCTCTATGTCCTGGTGAGGATGGGAGCAGAGGAAGGAGGAAGGGATTTTGAGATATTATAGATTGCACAGTCACAGCTTTTCACAACTCCAGATAAGACCATGTCAGTGTTTCTATTATAAATTCTATTTCAAGGGTTAATATCTCTGATAGAAAAAAAAATAGCTCCAGGCTGGAACATGCAATAAAAGGTCTCTGTTAGTATGATTTGTCTCCAGATAATTAAAAATAAAAATCAAATTACTTCTCTCTCCTCTTTAAAAGTCCTGAAAGGAAGAAAGAGTTTGGTGTTTTCCTAATTTCCTCCCACCCTGAAGCTAGAACAACAGAGAAATAGTTTTGCTTTCTACTGTAAGAGTGTAGAACTGGGAAATACCACAGCCATCTCCCAAACCTGTGATTTCTAAATGAGTTGAAGAATTTGCACCCTCATTGAGGTCCTGCTGGATGTGTCCCTGCTCTTACTTACATATGTGCATTTATGTTTTCCTGGCTCTGAGCCTCCCTGTTACCCCTCTGGGCCCATGATATGTCCCTGCTCTCCTACCTGAGGTGAGGTGCCAAAGTTTTTTGCCAATGGAGATTATTCAGTGACCTGCAAATGCCAAAGTCTCCCTCAGAGATGCTGCAAAGAGGAGAATTTTGGTATGCTCTGAACAAAAAAAGAAGACTTTTTAAAAAGCTGTGTTCCAAGCTGGCAGACTGGAAACCAGTCACCTGTGGAAACCATTGCTCCAGTGACTCTCAGGGGCCAGAGCACCAGCGCAGAATCACAGAATAGTTTGGGTTGGAAGGGACCTTAAAGGCCATTGAGTCCAACCTCCTGCAGTGAGCAGGGACATCTTCAGCTACATCAGACTGCTCAGAGCCCTGTCCAGCCTCTGGGAAAGCATCTTGCCTTTCTCAGGGGCACCGACCTCAGGGGCTGCCCGTGCACCACCACGTTGCCCATCATTTCACTGGCGTGTCCTGGAGACACCAACCCCTGCCCCTCTGCAGGTACCAACCACTCACCCCAACCAGGCACCAGTGGCTTTAAAAATAGCGATGGAGAAAGCGGGGACACAGCAAACCTCTCCCCCGAGGAGAACGGGCACTCTGCAAACTCGTGGGTGTGCCCTGAGCCTCACTCACTCTGCTCAGAAGGAGCACCTGAGCATCTCCCCCTTGTCCTGCGGCAGCACCGTGGATTTCCTCCCCACACCCCCTCCCCCAGCCCTAATCACTTCACTCAAAAAGCCCTGGCTAATTGGCAGGCTGGCGTGCACATCCTCTGCAAACACTCCTCGCCTCTCTTCCTTGTCCCCATGACAACTTTTATGTCCGCCGCGTCACCTACAGCATTGGGAACAGATCTTTGTGCTCGTGGTACTTCACATCCCCTCACCGTTCTCGCTCTGAGCCCTTAATGATGCGGTGCTTTACTCGGGCCATTATCTTCGTGCCGCTGGGTGGGCTCGCAGCCCCCGCCAGCCTTTGTGCAGGTTTGGGTGATCACAGAAGCGATCTCGAGCCTTTGCTGGATGCTCACCTGGAACCTCACAGCCATGGATACACCTTCAAAGCTCACTTTGTAACGCAGAGGCTAAGGACTGAGGGGCAGATTCTGCACCAAAAGCTGCTGGGGCACCGTTTGTGGTGACTCGATGTTCCCCAGCCCAAGGCTCCTCACGGGCTGTCCCCCTGCTGACCCCCTGTCCCCTGCCCGTGGTACTGTGGAAGGACAGGACCCAGGGATGACCTAACCTTTTCCCACCTCTTCCTTCATCATTTTCCCTCAGAAGGATCAGCCAGTTTTGCACTCTGAGGAGCCTTCTGCCATGGGCTGCCCGTTTGCCCTCACTGAGATTATGCCCCCCACGTCACCCAGACCTGAGCCAAGACCTTCTGTTGGGCTTTCTCGTGGTGGTGGCCATGGTGGCCCAGCTGTCCAGAGCTGTAGACTGTTCTTCTGGTTTCTTGTCTCTGCTTGGGTCCATCCTGCTGGCCCTGGATGGCCCCTGCTGTCTCCTCATGGCTTCCTCAAGATGAAAACCATTGTCCTGGAGGGGTTTTTTAGTTCATTATCAGCTCCTGAGCTGTCCCCTTCATGAGGGTGAGGACACAGGCTGGGACCTGTGTCCCTCCATGGGAGAGCAGCCACTCACTGTGCTCCCAACATCCCAGAGATGTTCCTCTCCAACACCACATCGTGCAGTGATGCATTGACTTCTGTACCACGGATATTACAGACCAAATCTTGTCCTTGCAGAAGGCACAGGAAGGAAAAACCTGCTCCTGTGTTGACAGTGCTCAGATTTCTCTTTGAAAAGAGCTCCCACAGAGTGTCGATCCCCTGCTCACATCCCCAGGCTAATCCAAGCCTCCCTTGCCTCCGCAGGTGCCCTACTCCTGGTTGTGATGGCTCTGGTCACATAACAGGAAATTATGCATCGCATAGAAGGTAAGATCTCCCTTAAATTATTTTCTTTCTAGCCTCTTTCTGTGTTGCTTTCTTTCTTTTTTTTTTTTTCCCCTGCAGTGGGCAGAGTTGTAAAGTTCTGAATAAAACATTAATGTTACTGACAACTGAAGCCTATTTTCATCTCTTTAATCTGACTTCTCTTTTTTTTTTTTCTGATGTTTCCAGCATCTGATTAGAAGCTCCTTTCAACAGAATAAAAGACAAAGGGTCAGATTTTAGCTGATGCAATGTTCCTGTTAATATTGCTACCTATTTATGACTTCTATTATCGCTTTAGAACATTAATAGCAGAGATCTGAGCCTTCTGTTTCAACAATTCCATTAAACATTGCAGGCTGTTAGCAGATATCTTCTTATCTAGACACCATTAATTACTGTCCATCTCCCTCAATTTTTTACTATTTTTTTTCCTTCTGACTTCTCCTCGTGATGTGAAGCTGCAAAACGAGAGAGATCAAAAACACTGTGCCAAATTCAAGGGAAAGATGACTGAAGCGGGGGAATAGCAAATGCAGGGATTCTGCCAGTGAGACAGGCCTTTCTTCTCTTTTTAACCACAGTCTGTCAGGCTGCCCTCGTGCCAAGAAAAGTGGGATCAAGATCACTCCGACAAAGGATGATAAAGAAGACCCAGAGCTGATGAAGTAAGTCTGGAAATAACTCCTGAGCAGAGCTTGTCACTCCATCCCCTTTGCCTCACACAGGTTTACGTGGGGGATCAGCAGCCACCCCACATCCCTCCTTGCTCACGCTGCTTTGAGCATCCTCTACCGAAGCTCTTTGCTGTGTTTTGGTGTTGCAGTTTTAATATTTGATGGAAAGATGGGGGTGGTGGGGTAGTAATGATGTATTTTTTCTTATTTGTTCCTGCAGATGTGAAAGGTAGGTTGGTAGGGCACAAACAGTTTCTCTGCTAGATGTACTTTATATAATTCCAGAAGAACCACACCAGTGCTGTAAATGAGGGTAAAACCCCACGGTCAAGCCAAACATTGCAGGTTTTGGGGAAGCAATGGGCAGGCAAGTGCTGATGGAGTGGCTTAACTGCCAGGAACACAGCAGGAGTAGAAACTACCCAGCGCTGAGTTGGGTCAGGATCTGGTAACCCTGAATAAATCGTGTTTTGTAGAGTCTTTGCCAGGGCAGAATATTCAAAGTGAACTGAAAAAGCCTTTCTCTGCTGCCTCAGGCTGAAGTTTTCAAAACATCCCAGGGGGTTTATTACTGTGGGGAATAGAGATTTGAAATTGCTTAGTCCACCTCAGGAGTTTTCATGAGCTGTGAAATCCATTTGTCCTGACTTCCAGCAAGTGTGAGCATCACAGGCTCAGCATGTGGGGTCTGGGATCTGTATCTCCTTACACAGCTACAGGACATCAAAGCCAGCACTGACTCCAGGACCCTATATTTTTTTGTTACCTGAGAGCATCTCCAGCCTTTCTGGAGCCTGTCCACTCACCCAGCAAGTGCAGGTGGAAGGGGGTAAAGAGAAACATGGAAAAAATTATCAACCTCCTCCAAGAGTTTCTGGTTGCCCATGAGTGCTGGCATATCTGTCCAAACCCCTGTGGCTCAGCAAACTGTCTCCAAATAGATCTTTTTTTACTTATTTTAGTCCCAGGGCAGGTCTTGCCCTCACAGAGGAGCAGAGGTGGATATCTCCATGTGTCCAGGTTTTGGCCTGGAGCAGAGGCTGAGTCAAAGTGTGACCCAGTGGATGTGGAAGAACCTCGGGGGGTCCGTGGGAAGCCGGGATGCGCCTGCTGGGGGGGAAGGACCTTTCAGAAAAAGATGATATTTGAGCCATCTGCTCTGTTCTTCCTCCTCAGTCTACAGGAAGGAAAGCCTCCCAGTTAAATGAGCCATGTGATAATTAGAAGGAGTTAGGAGAGTTTATTAAAAATTAAGCAACCTACTTGAGAATCTGTGGGAAAAAAGCCTCTTTTGGCTGAAATACACTGAATTGCTGCGGGTGTTGCGATGCTGTGCCATTAACCAGTGACACAGGGAAGGAAAGGACGAGGAGCAAATTGGTGTTGTGCAACTGCTGGCTGTTGTACCTTTGCTCTCATCATGGTTGGAGCCTCCAGTTAGGAGGTCACCCCTCTGCATGGTTTCCCCAGGGACACGTGCCCTGTGGGGCTGGGGAAGCTGTGGTTTGCTCATTTGTGCCTTCCCCATTCAGGGCAGGACAGGGCAGGAGTGTGCCAAGCAGTTTCCCCAGTGTGGTTTCTCTGCACAGAAATCACTTCCCAGTGCAAGGAGAAAGGGGTTTTTATGTGGCTGTTTTGTTATTTGTGTAGGAACAAGGGATGGGCTGGCAGGACACCCACAGCAGAGTGAGGGTTCCCACCAGCATCCTCACCAGGGGCTGGCTTTCTCCTAGTTTGCCCTAAAGATGAAAATGCTGGGAAGATGAAATGGCAAGAAATCGTGTAATTGTTTGTGTTGGAAGGGATCTTCAATCTCACCTCATTCCAACCCCCCGCCATGGGCAGGGCCACCTTCCACTAGACCAGATTTCTTAAAGGCCCATCCAGTCTGGCCTTGGACACTTCCAAGCTCCAAATGGAGTTGGAGCATCACCAGAGCTAGATTTTCTGACTCCTAGAAAGCTGATGTCACCCACCCTCAGAGAGGCCTTGTGGGACCACGGACATGGGTGCAGGAAATGTGGGATGGGCTGTGAGGGGTCTCTGTGGCAGCAGGAGGTGAAGGCATTCCCTGACATCCCATGGCCCAGGCAGCAAGCCCCCCTCTTCCAGCACACCCAGGAGGAACAGAAGCTCCTCTGAGATGTGCAAAACAACGTGGCACAACAATCCCTGGTTGGTGCCTTCCCCCAGCTTGTGGAAGGGTTTGTCCCACCACCCACGGCAAGGTGCACCCGGTGTGGGTTTACGTTAAGGAGCTTTGGCTCTAAATCCTTCCTCCGTCTGCACCGAGCTCCGCTTGGAACCCAGCCGAGTTTTGCACATCGTCACCGAGGAGAAAGTCATTTAGTCCCTGTTGTTTCTGCTGTTCATCCTTCAAGTAATTTGCTGCAGACGTGATTGAACAGATCACTTCAACCTTCAGCCCAGCCCATAGAGCGGAAGCATCCACAGGTGTCTAATTGATCAAACACTACTGGTGCTCCCATTAAATAATAATAATGTAAAAAAAAAAGAATTTTAAAGATGTCCAAGACAGCTGTTTTGCACAATAAGTCTCTGGTTTATTTTTTAACAATGAAAATGTAATAAAAGTTAAATTAACGGTGTAAAATATGTAATGGTTGGGCCGTAACGGCTGCATATGAAATGCTGGGGTTTGTCTCTTTCTTTCTTGCTCTTCCCCCCTCTCCCCCTTTTCCTTTTCCTCCTGAGGATTCAGTAATTTGCTCGTGATCATATAAAAGCAATGATGTTATGAATTTACTGAGGATCCTGCTGGCAGGGATATTATAAGTGAATTGTGCTGCATTTGCAGCTGATTAAAATCGAGATCAGCATTTTTCAAATTATCTTGGGAAAAGGCTGGGGGTAGCCCCCCCCTTTTGCTGTCATCTCCCTTTTGTGTGGAATGTAAACAATCAGGACAATAATTTCTGCGGTGAAACGCAGCTTGCGATTTTCAGGAGCAGCTCCGTGGATGTTTTTGCTGGGGAGCCTCAAAGTCCCTAATTGCTTCCAAACTGAGGACATGGAGGTTATTTTTGTCATTTCTTACCTCCTTCCATCTCCCCTATTTTTGAGTAACCTCCCTTGAGTAATGAACTTTTAACTGTATTTATAATTGACAAGCATTTTTCAAACAAATGCAAACCACAGCAGAAACCCAGATAGATACATGGGGCTTGTGGGATGGCTGGATTTAGGGAGAATGCCATTAGGTGAGGAGGGAGGAAAGAGTTGCCTTTTAGGGAGCCACTCGTGCTTGGCAGTAGCACAAGTTGTGTTGGTGCTTCCACGAGGCTCCTCACAGCTCCTGTGTGTTTCAATCGGCCATAAAGAGGCAGAAGTCTGATAATGGCAGTGCTGCCTCGATGATAATTCCCACTTTATCCCCTTGTGAGCGTGGGTTGATCTCCCTAGAGGCAGGATGTGAACCAGGAGGAGGAGGAGGCAAGCAAGGCCATGCCGTGGCTGCAGGCTGAGTGATGGCCCAGTGATTTGTCCTGTCTGATCTGGTACAGGCTCAGAAACCCCTTGGACGCCCTCCTGGCAGGAACAGGGCCTCAGCTCTGTGCACAGCCTGAGCAGCTCCTGGCTCAGGGACTGGCTCCTGGGGAGGGCTGTGTCCCCAAGGGCACAGACAGTGCTCCTACACTGTGTTGGCTGTGCTGGTGTAGGGTGGTAAGTGATGAGCCTGGGTTCATCAGCAGCGACACCGGGCAGAGCCAGCAGCATGTGTGTGACGGTTCAATGTGAGTGTCAGCCTTGGGGTACATCAGGATCCCACATCAGGCAGCCCAACCTGACATTTTTGTCCCCAGTGAGGCACCAAATACCTGGTTTCTGACACCATTGGGACCTACTTTTGCTTCATGTGATGTGACCTCCACAGACTTCCCTCCTGCAGAATTCTCCTTGATTCTCTTTGGCTCTTTTGAAGGAGCAGTCATAGCTCTTAATTTCCCATCTGCTATTTCCATCAACCAAGTATCTCCCCCGTAAACTCCAGACGAGACCCAAATGCAAATGCTGTCTTCCCAGGCTTCCTCGTTCCTGCTCATCCATAATTTCCTTATGCCTTTATTCCTTCCTTCTGTTCCTTCCTCTTAACTGCCGTGCTGTAACCTTGGGTGGTTCCCTGTGCCCAGGTGTCCGGTTCCTGGCTGCGTTGGGCTGGGACACATCAGTGGCAAATACGCGTCTCACCGCAGCGCCTCCGGGTGCCCTCTGGCAGCCCGCAGGCAGAAAGAAGGATCCCTCAACGGCTCCTCGTTTTCCTGGAAGTCCTTGAAGAATGAAGGCCCAACCTGCCCCACCCCAGGCTGTGACGGTTCTGGCCATGCCAACGGGAGCTTCCTCACTCACAGAAGGTAAATCCCAGGGTTCAAACCATTGTGAGTGTGATGATTTTGCTGTGCACTAACTTATCTGCCCCAAGATGCTGCTTGAGCAGCGTTCAGCTCCTCAGGTGAGGCTCAAGAACTGGTGCTTTTGATGCTGAGTCCAGTCAGGTTGAAGTTTACTGAACAGAGAAAATGTGCGGTTGTTTTAATATTCACAGAATCACAGAATGCTCTGGGATGGAAGGAACCTTAAAGATCCTCTCATTCCATCCCCTTGCCATGGGCAGGGACACCTTCAACCATGCCAGGTTGTTCCAAGCCCTGTCCAACCTGGCATTGGACACTTCCAGGGATGGGGCAGCCACAGCTGCTCTGGGAAACTCTGGCCTAACCACCCTCACAGGGAAGAATTTCTTCCTAACCTCTGATCTAAATCTCTATTTGCATGTTGGAACAGAACTCGAGCATCACAAATAGGAGTTTGGTGCCCAAGACAGCCAGACTCATCTCCCCCTCCTCACCTGGCACAACTCCTCTTTTAGGAGGCAATGTGTTTTTAATCATTGCTCAAAGAAAATTGCTCTCGCTTTACAAATGAGGAGTTTTGTGGCATTATTCATAAAGCAATTTCCTCCGTACCATAAAAAGCTTTTAGAAGAACTGTCTCGCAGCTTGAATTCCACCAAATGGCACATGCTGTTATGTTGGGAACGTAAGCACCTATAAATACTGAGAGTTTATGAAACCCATTTTCACTTGTTTTTCAGTTTGTCAGGGTGTCCAAGAGCTACTTTTGCTGGGAAGAAAGGAAAACTCTCAGGGGATGAAATTCTCAACACAAAGTTCAAGACCAGCGATGGTAAGGTTTTTCACTCCTTTGCCTTGCAGGTGTGTCGGGGTATTGAGCCCATGGGTCTTTTTCTTTATAGACTGGAGAGGTTTCAGCAGAAATCTGGACACAGATTTCAAGGACATTGTGTACTTTGAACACCCATTCCTTGGGTTTTCTGGGTGTTTGTGGTGGCATGGTACCAGTCCCTCTCCTTGAGTCACGCACTTTAAGGGAGAAACAATAAAGAAGGCAAAAGAAGTAATGCTGAAATTCAGATTTTTTTTCTTCATATATTCACTGGCATTTTTACAAATCCCTTGCAGTCATTCAGCAATTTTCACCTATTCAGGGCTTTTAATACTGAGATATTTCTGGATCTGGAATTTTGTTAGTGATGGCACTTTGCATTTCCAGTGCTATTACTGAGCTTTCTGTGGTATTTGACAAGGTTCAAGCATTGAACTTGAACACTTAGATAGTTTGGAACCTATAAATACCTGCACTCCTCTAGAAATACTGCTTTATTTTATGGACCTTGTAATTTCTCATCAAGACATGCATTAGCTTTTTAAATGGCATCTTTCCAAACTCAGGATTGGAGAGAGTGACCTGATTGTTCAGAACAATCAACCTTGCTGGATATGGGGATATGTTGGACTCCAACTGCTCTGCTGTCCTTTGCTTTTGCATTTACATATTGACCTGTTCAAAAATCATTGAACTGTGATGATAAAAATATTAATTATAAAAAAAAAATAGAAAAAAAAGGCAGGTGAGAGGTATGTCCTGTTTAGAGGACGGTGCAGCAGGATGGGCTCAGCAGAAAGCCCAACACTTTTGCTTTTCCCAAGAGCATTTGCTGACTGCTTGTGACCTTCCCTCCTGCAGTTCTGGAGAACGATGAGGAGATCAAGCAGCTGAACAAGGAGATCAGTGAGCTGAACGAGTCCAACTCGGAGATGGAAGCAGCCATGGTGAAACTCCAGTCCCAGGTTTGTGTCCTTGGCCATGCATTCAAGCCCAGGGGTGCAGGGTGTTGGTGGGTGCCACTGGTGAGAGTTGGTAACCTTGTTGGTAACCTTGGCTCCTTGCTCCGCAGATCTCCACCATGGAGAAGAACCTGAAGAACATTGAGGAAGAAAACAAAATCATAGAGGAGCAAAACGAAGCCCTGTTCCTGGAGCTCTCAGGGTTGAGCCAGGCTCTCATCCAAAGTCTTGCCAATATCCGCCTTCCACACATGGTAAGAAACTTCGACAGTGCTCAGCCCAAGCCGGCGTCATCAAGGGAGCTGTGCCAAACCAAATTCATGATAAGGCTTATTCACAATTAAAGAGTGGGAGAATTTCTTTCCATACACCTATGTGTCCTTTATAAGATCAGTACTTTTCCCTTATCTCTGAAGCTTGCATTATATCTCCCTTTTGTTGTCATTTTCTGCTGATCTCCCTTTGTATCTATTGTTCTGTCTCATTACATCTGGGAGCACTATTACAAAATAGGAAACTTTATCAAGGGCACCCAGTGCCTTTTAGGCTAAGACAGCACAAGCAGAGATCAGGAGGGATTGGATTTCAACGTCAGAAAGATCTTAGAGTTCCTATTATAATGCAGGTAGTTTCAATTCAGTTTTGAATAGCTGGCAGCTAAAGAATAGCATTCTTAAAGAGAGTGTATTTTGTTTAATTTAACAAGGTCTAACAGCCCACAGCATGTTACCATAGAGTTACTGAGAAATGAAAAGACTGCATTAAAATAGTAAAACCACAAAAGGCTATTAATTACCTTCTCTCTATTCCCAGGAATGTAATTACTGTTGTCAAAACCAGGTGTGTGGAGGTGGGGCTCGTGTTGTTGAGGAAGCTGTCCTCTTACAACTCGTAAAGACCATTGCAATGATCAGAGGAATGAGCTTTTGATTTTTTTTTTTTCTTCCATCCTTTTTTTTTCTCTTTTTCTTTTTTTTGGGAATCCTTTTCATTGGGGCTTGTATTTAAATTCAGGCTGGTTGGAGAGAAGCCATCCTCCAGCAGAGCAGTTTTGGATAGTATTCACCCAGCTGCCTAACTGGCAGAAAACCACTCGCTGAGAGCTTTTTTGTAAAGTATTTGACACATAAAGGTCAAATAAACTGTTCAGCAAATATTTTTTCAAGGTTTCAGGCAACTCCAATTAAATGGTGCCCATGAGACTTGTATGCTCATTTTGCTCCCGTTCTTTTTCTTCCTTCCCCTTCTCTTTTTTTCCCCATTAAGCCCAAGTTAGATACTTGCAATAGCCCTCAAAAGCAGAAGCTGTACCACACCAGAGAGCTGGGCTGGACAGCTGTGAGCCCAAGGTGACCTGACTTTGCCTTTGGTTCCCTCCGTGATGTTTCAGCAGTCCTGTCGTCCTGCAGCCCTTCATTTCCATGCCTTAATTCAGCCTCCAGCCTGTCAGGCTGCCTGTAGACACTTAACCTGATGCTGTTAATAGTTCCACAAGGCCAGTGCATAAAATTAAGGACCTGGTTAAGATCCGGTGGGATTAGGGCGATGATGAGATTGCTGTAGGTGCAGCACTGCACACAAAAAAGCTCTGATGTGGAGATCTTTATCTGTCTGTACACACAGAGAATCATGGAATGGTTTGGGTCAGAAGGGACTTTAAATCTCACCCTGTTCCAGCCCCCTGCCATGGGCAGGGACACCTTCCACCAGACCAAATTTCTCCAAGCCTGGCCTTGAGCACTTTCAGGAGTCCACAACTTCTCTGGGCACTAAAATACACAGATGATTTATTGCCAAGTCTCTCATCTGCTTCCTGCTCTTCTACTAACGCTCTTATTTGGCTTTTTTTTTTTTTTTTGGCTGCAGGAGCCAATTAGTGAGCAGAATTTTGATGCCTATGTGAACACGCTGACAGACATGTACACCAACCAGGAGTGCTACCAGAACCCGGAGAACAAGGACCTGCTGGAGAGCATCAAGCAAGCCGTCAAGGGCATCCAGGTGTAGTGCCGCGGGATGGAGAGCAGCAAGCAAACAGACTGTAAGATGGAACTTTCCCTCCAAGTATTCAGGTTTACAAGTTAGAAAACTTGTTTAATGAATGAAAAAAAAAAGAAAAAAAAAAAGGACCAAAATGTAACCAAGAGGCCATTTCTGAGACATGGAACTGATCGAACTCAGTGTTCTCGTTTACTTAATTTTGGACCTTCTTGAGAAAAGTGGGATTTTTTTCTACCTGGACCACGAGGTAGATCAGGATGGAAGGTTAAATTCTCCAGTAGGCTGTGGGGCTTGGTAGCAGGTGAAGAGCAGGCATCTTTCATGAGTTGCTGTGCTCTTGCAGAGTTGATCCAAGGGTTAAAACGTTACAAGAACAGGGTCTTGTCTGATCCAAGACTAGTGTATGACTGGCTCAAACCCTCATGTTGTCTATGGTCGTATGTCCAGATCACCTACTCACACATGAGTTATGTTCTATGTTGCTACAAGTGCTGGAGCTGCAAGCTACCTGTAAATCTGAACCTGTGCTGGGCCTCCCAACCCTGAAGTGTTCAGATATCCACTGGGCGTGGGAACTCTGAAGTATTATAAAGTAGCTTATTTTTATTTTCTGAAAGAAATCTGAAGAGCAGTTCTGGATCTCCAGTGGAAAGCGCAATGGAAAAAAGGTTCTCAGGGAAGCTTTTGGAGTTTGCAACTACAGTATTCCTTTGTCTGTCTTAAATATGAGAGTAGCTATTATGAATAGGACAATTCCAGATATTTCAAACAGAAGAATTTCTTTAATGTGTCATGGTCCGGTGTATATGATTTTTTGGAAACCTGTTTGATGACAGTTCTGGTTCTTTTCATTATTGTGATCATCCCTACAGTGGCGCAGTACTGCCAGTCCAGAGATCATACATCAATGCCAGAGAACGGTTGAGATTACGATGAACAAAACAAAACAAATCAAAAAGAAGCAAAAACCAACAAAAAGAGAGATGTTAATTGATGGCCAGAAAAGTGCTTACGTACTGTGAACCAGGAGTTGATTTCTTACACGTATCCACAGGGCAATGAGGATGGTTTGGTTTGGTGTTCTAGGATTTGCATGACATCACAGCGTGAGCGCCATTCTGCAACAAAAAAAAAAAAGGAAAAAAGGTAAAAAAAAAAGAGGATTCAGGTATTGGGAATTCTTCCAAAGAAGCAATTGTAAGCAGCTGGGTACATGCAGCCCTCTGTGCACTTAGAGAACAACTCTATGAATGTCTTTGCGACGCTGCTCTGCAGCACCCGCCCCATGGCCAGGGCCAGCTGTCACCCCACGGGGCTGTTCCCCACCTCTGCTCCCATCTGGAGCTTGCTTCCTTCTCCAAACACTTCATTGAGGCAAAACCCCCCGACGGGTCCCAGCGTGGGTGCACCCTACATCCCATATCTTTCATCCCTCCCGGCCATGGGGCAGGCAGAACTGGGGAGGATCCTGTTGACCCCAACTAAAGGCAAGACTGTGGTGTCATTTCGAGCCAAACCCTGCAGATATTTAGGGTGTAATTCACAATTTGGAGAAGTCAGCGGAAAGACCCAGTGACTACCATGGCCACTGGATCCAGCCTGGAAACCCATGGAGTGGCTTGATTGGAATTGTTCCCCATGTTGAGTTCCATAGGGCAGCTGGCCTGGGTGGGTTTGCTCCCATCCTTAAATGTGTTTGCAGGATCAGACTCCACGAGTTCACTTATTTTAGAACCCATTCCAAGTGCAAAAATATAAAAAAAAAAAAAAAGGGAAAAAAAAAGTATAAAATTTGAGGTGTTAAAAACACAATGTTCTTAACGTGTAAATAGAGTCCAAATTGATTGTGACTGCAATTCAGTTAGTATTTAAAAGTAGAGAAATTGCACTTACTGGAAGAAAGAGAAGAAAAAAAAAAGTAGTTAGTTTAATTATCCTGTAAATTATTTAATTTTGGCAAGATGTATGTAATTTATATTTACAACACCTTATGTTAACTTTTTGCTATTTATTTAACTTTTTTATTTATTAATTTTATACTTATTTTAAACTGGACACTGCACCATAGAAATGAAACTAAATGAAGCAAAAAAAAGTTAAAAATTAAAACTTTTGACCATAAAAAATGATATTCCAAAAAAAAAAGAAAAAAAAAGAAAAAAAACCCCTATCTACAACTCCTACTTGTAATTTTGATGCAACCAAGTTATTTTTTATATATTTTGTTATTTATTCTTTTAATGATGGGAATTTTTTTAAAGATATTTTATAACTGAGACATTTTGATAATTTTTTGGTTTGTTTTTTTGCGGGGGCAGGGGCACTGGGGGAAGAGAGACTTTTTCAGTTTTTCTTTTCTTTTTCATTCATATTGTTTCAGGCACTGATAACAGGAAATGAAAATTCTGTATTTATTATTTATTTAATATTTAAGTCGGGAAAAAAAAATGAACTGTGCTCTTGTTGTATATTTATTTTGTCGTTTGTGTGTTGGTTATGTGATGACTGAGTACTTGTTTATGTGAAGGAATACTGTTAATATTTAAATAATAAAGAGTCACATTGAAAGTTATAGCAGGCTACATGTTATTCTGTGAAAACGAATACTGTGATCTACTTTCCTCAGGAAATGTATTTTGCAGACAGAACTTCCTTATGTACTGGCAGGGTTATTTCATAATAAAACCCAGTTCTGTTTGTGACTTTAGTTCCTATGGTCTTTCTTCGAGCTGCTGCCAGTGTGTCCCCACTGGGCTTTGTCCTTGTCCTGCACCGTGGATTGGGGGTAGTCAGTGTGTCCTTACTGACCTGAAGATCTAGCCAGGAATGTGCACCTCCCACCTGGCTCTTCCCACCGCCTAAGCTAGGGGATTTAAGGGGAATTTAGGTTTGGTGTCTCTGAAGGCTTTGGAGAAGAAGGCACTGCCACCATCCCGCCGAGCATGTGCTCAAAACCCCACTAGTGCTGTGATGGGAGCCATAAGTCCCAGGAACGCTGCAGGCAGAATCCCTCTGGGCAGGACTTGCCCTCTGCACCCCCAGTGCTCCACATCCCCAGGAGTGGAGGAGCACCTCTGCTATGGGTACAGGTTGAGAGAGCAGGGGGCATTGAGCCTGGAAAAGAGAAGAGCCTCTTCCAGTGCCTGAAGGACCTCCGAGAGAGATAAAGAGGGATTTGGGGCAAGGGTGTGGAGGGACAGGACAAGGGGGATTGGCTTCACACTGAGAGAGGGCAGGGTTAGACGGGATATTGGGAAGGAATTCTTCCCTGTGAAGGTGGGGAGGCCCTGGCACAGGGTGCCCAGAGAAGCTGTGGCTGCACCCCCCTTGGAGGTGTCCAAGGCCAGGCTGGATGGAGCTTGGAGCAACCTGGTCTAGCAGAAGGTGTCCTTGCCCCTGGCAGGGGGTTGGAATGAGATTATCTTTAAGGGCCCTTTCAACCCAAACCATTCTAGGATCTCATGATCTTGTGGCTTTGTGCTCCCACAGGTGGTGCGTGAGCAGAGGAGATGCCATTGGGAGTGGTGCAGGAGATGCCAGCTCTGGGATGCAACATGGAGATGGACACTTCCTTCTGAAAAAGGATTTCTGAAAAAACTTCACCAAACTGGTCTCTGAGGTTTAGCTCAAATGCTGGGAGATGGCTGGGTTTTGTCAACAAGATTTGCTCAGTTGCATCAGCTCAAGTGTGATGTTCACAGATTGTCCTCCCGGAAGAATGGAGCCTTTTCTCTGGTAAGAGTTTGTTCTGAAGCTGTGGCAATGAAGAGAATTTTTCACTGATCTCTGTGTTGGAGACATAATTTCTAAAGTAGCCAAAATTCAGTTTTGCTCTGCTGTAGCAGAGGTGAAATAGGGTAAATCATGTTAAAGCCATTTAGAGCTGAGTGAATTGGATCAAATGGGAATTTCAGGCAGGTTCATCACCACGAAATTCAATTGTCTGATTAACTGCACTGAACTTCTCTGTCTGTCCCTGCACAGAAGCACAAACACTGCTGGGTTACAGCAGAAGGAGGTGGCCCTACCACAGGCACAAAGGTGAAGGGGCAGAGTAAAACACAGCCAAAAAAGTAAGAACTGTAGTCAGAAAAACGTAGAGAAAAGTTCAGGTAGAAGGAAGATTTCCTAAAGCCTTTCTTTGAGCATGTACATGGCCATGAGTGTTCACTGGAAGATTTTTCTGCCTTTATTTACTGTCTGCAAGGTGTCCCGGGGCAGGACAACTGGCAAAAGCTTAGGACAGGCTCAGGATCCCTGAGCCAGTGGTCCCAAATGCCTGAGAATAAACACCCCCAGCAATGAGGACTGCTGGAGACAGAGCCCAGTTTGTCCAGGAGCCGCAAGGGCAAATTCTCTTTGAGGCTTTGCTGGACATAACTTGGAGTTGATGGGATTTTGTCCCTTTCTCACAGGAGGAAAACCAGTCGGACTCACGCTCACCTCAGCGGCTGGCACGTTGTTTTCCTGAAGGGCACATAATTGTTTTATGGGGGTTTCGCTCGACTTTGCAGCGCCGAGCAGTTCCTTGTGCCAATATTTGATTATGATGATCGAGCTAATAGACGTGCTCGCCTGTCCTTCCTTAACGAATTGGCTGAGCTGGATAATAGAGCGCTCAGATTTGTGCTAAATTGCAGCTCGGGGAGCCATCACTGGGAGATGTTATCTTCTCGGAACTGGCGTCCTTTATCGCAGGGAAGGGAATTGAATTGGTTTAAGATGGTACACTGTCAGTTTATAGGTGTGCTTAGGAGAGCTCTTAAGCCTCCTGCAGCGGGCATAAGGTGAGAGTGGAATGTCAGAGCAGAGCGGGGCTTTGGCTTCAAGGATGCCAGGGAAAAAATACTTGTCAGCATATGGCTGTCTCTAAACATGTCGATAAACCATTGACCAATGAGAGTCATTTGGCCTCACTGATGCCGCTGTTAATTGTTAAAAGCTGCTAATTACCCATTCTTCCAGTGGTACCTTCCACTTGTCAGCATTGACCTAATCTCTCCCAGAGAGGTGCTCCAGCCACGGCTTTCAGCTGTAAGCAGTGAGGGGGAAATCTTTCCCAGCCTTGTGCAGTTTTTCTGATTGTTGTTCCCCTTGCCCCACAGCTCCTCGGAGTGAAGGCTCAAACCACCTCACCCTGCTCCCACAACCAAGGGATCCTGAAAAACACACAGCCGGGTGGTCAGGAAGGGGTTGCCTTGTTCCCATCAGGTTACTGGGGAGAGAAGGCAACTTTGCTCTTCAGAGATGCTATTTAGCATCAAATTCATCCCCCCTGGGCCTCAGAAAGACAATGCTGAGGCTGGGGACCAGTGGGATGAGCTGGAGATGACACTGCAGCCAATGGAGCAGCCCTGAGCTGGAAATTGCTCCAGCGCGGCTTGGTTGGATTTAAGGGCTGTGGCCTGCACTTGTTAGCACTCTCACTTCTCCTACACTTTTATGAGAAGATGTATCCTGAAACGACCTCCTGCTTTGTACAGAAGGGCTCGTGGGATTGAGGCTTTGGAAAGCATGAGGATGATGCATTCTTCAGACAAATAGCTCTTGTTGCTCCAGCTGCTTTCATCCCTGTCTCTCAGCGAGATGAATAAACCAGCAATTGTTGTAGAAATGGTAGTATCTGTTTTAAAGACATTTTCAACCCTGTCAACAAGGAAGTATAAGAGCCTCTAAAGCCTGCCTTCATTTCTATGACTGCAGTGCTCTTTTGTTTAAATGACAGGGACTATCCGTGATGACCTGAGGAAACATGAGCCATGAAGGGGTAGAACAAGGACATATGCTCTGCCTGAGCTTCCCTAGAAGGACCTGTCCATGCCAAGATGCCCTTGCAGCATCCTGCCCACAGCAGGTTAACACCAGCACATCCTTATTGAAACCAGGATATGCCAAAACTTTTCCTTGCCTCTTCCTTACTCACACCAAGCCCCAAAGTCCACCTACACTGAGCATGAGGAAATGATTGAATGGTTTGGACTCAAACAGGCGCTAACCCGGCCTTAGCACTGCAGGGGAGTTGGTTTTGGTAAGACAAGTCCAAGATCAAGCTCCTCAGGTTTTGCCATTTGTTAGAGGACTCCTTCTCAGGCTCCAATATTTAATAATCCAGCCTAACCATGCTGAGGCTGTTTAGCAATTAAGTAACATAAATCCAGAAGCTAGATTAATAAACAGTCTGGTCTGTCTAGAGCAGTCTACAGGGTGGAGAGATAAAACTATAAAACATTTATTACCAGCTTGGGGATGAAGTCATTAATTTAATAACTACCCATTGCTTTGCTTCTTACAGTTGTTAGCAGTCTGAAGGTTGCAGAAGATTAGGTGGGAAACTTACTGCTTCCCTGCTGAGTGGAGCTTTTCCCATGAAAGCCAGGGCCCAGCTCCCATCTGTCACCCCATTACGTTCGGAGGTGGTGAATATATTACTGTGCCGCTTCCCGAAATACAACAAAACAAAATTTCTGCTGGCCACATGGCAACCCTCCACGGGCTTTAATGAGGACACTGCCCTTTGTGCACGAGGCCACTTCCAACAGCTGTAGAAACTAAGGCAGGGGGATCTTTGACCACGCTCACGACGTGGCTCCCACGGCGAGCACAGCCCCAGCAGCACCGCCAGTGCAGGTGCCTTTGGGGACCAAAGCTTTGGCTGCCTCTTGTCCTGAGAGGTTGGGAGCACTGTCTGAGCCTCCCTCATCAAGGATTTCTCAGTAGGTCTTCACGTTTTCAGGAGAGGGAACAAGGGTATTAGTTGTGTCCCTGCTGAGATTTGATATTGGGGAGCATCCAGGACTCAGATCCACGCATCTGTTTTGCAGTGATTATGGCTGGAGTCCCCTGATGAGTGTGGTCCCCCGCTGACTGCTACAATTTGCAGCAATGCTGTAGCAAAAGTCATGGGGGGGAGGGAGGGAGGGCGGCTGTGTGCCCTTGGCATGTTTTGTCATCGCTTTCATCCAGGGACAGCAAAGAGGTGCCAGCTGAGGGAGTGGGGTTTGAGCGGGAGCAGCACGCGATGTGGGACATCACTGCTGATGAGGGGCTGAAACACTGCTAATCCTCCCCAATGACTGCACTAACAGCAAAGGTAATCAAATTCCCCAAATAATTTAATCGAATCGCTTGCCTGTTTTGTAAAATAAATGAACTAAAACCAGGCACGGCCTGTGGACACCAACCACAGCATGATGAACACAGGAGTGCAGCCAACCAGCCCTGCCTGGCCTGTGACTGCTGACTCCCTTGGGAAGGACCACCTCCAGCAGCACTTAGTGTCCACCCCTGTACCTGAGAAGGGCAGGGGAAACAGATCAGGGAGTACTGAAGGGTGCTGGGGGGCTCCTGTCTTGACAGAGCTCAGCCACCAGCCTTGGAAGAGCCCCTGTCCGTGGGCATCCCTGATCCTCCTCCAGTCTCGGAGAGCTGCAGAGCCACAGGACTGGTCCCAGGCAAAGCAGGAATCAGTGGGAATCCTAAGTGGGTGCCTTGAGGAAGTCAGAAAGGTCAATAGGAGAGATGGTGGCCAGGGATGGAGAAAGGCACCTGTGCTGTCCAGGCAAGAAAGGAAAACAATAGCTGTAAAATAACGCTCTGGCTTCTGAGGCTCCCACAAAAGAGATCCTTGCATGAGGTTTGTGGGCAGCTCAAAGAAGACAAGTCCAAACTTGGGTCTCCAAGTACTGGAGATGAGAAGCTCTGGACAGATGGATCAAATGAGACATCTTGGCCAAGATTTTGCACTGAGGTTTAATGACATCACGCTGTGCTTTAGCACAGATAGAGTGAGATTTTAGAGGTACTTTTAGCAGGGTAGGGAGGAGAAGGAAAGAGAGAGAGAAGATTCTTGTGAATCACAACAGACCTGCAAGACATTTCTATTGTCACCCCAAAAGTAACAGAAATGTTTCTGCAGAGCATTCACCTCAATTTTTCTCTCACAGCAGACTAATTTGGAACTGTCAGCACGAGCATCTTTGTCCTGACCATTCTGTACTCCAGTACACATCCAGCACAGGCAGGGCTAACTGCAGAGGCCCCACTCCAGTGTCATGTCATCGCATTACCCTTTCATTTCTCTTATCAATGCTGCCATTCAGTTCCACTCCTTATTCCCAGCCCTTATCACGGTGAGCCAAAAAAGTGCAGAACATCAGTCACGATGGGGAAAAAAAAAAAAGAACAGGTGAAATTCTGATTTTGTCAGCTAAAATAGTTTCCAGATGAGCTCTGCCCACAGAGAAGCTGAATCTTGGTGATTTAGTTGCCAAATTTTACATTTTCTCCCTCTCTCCCATCTCTCCTCTCATCTCTGAGCTCAAAGTGGAGTCCTGACACTGCAAAGCATTAATAGAATTAGTCTCCTGCTATAAACTGTTCACTGGGGCTTGTTAGCTCAATTGTTGATGCTAAATTCTTATCAGCAGAGCCACCTAAAAGAGCATTAATCAAGAAAGGCTGAACTCCCTGCCTGGGTCACAGAAATTTAATTAAACCCCAAGTAAAACTGGAAAATCATTTTGAAAAGAGAAGAGATGAATGCAAAATGTTTTTCATCATTTGACTCTGCATCTCCGCAGTTCAAACCCCCAGCCGTGATTTCAAAGAGAGTTTTGCCACAGCAAAGGTTGAGGGAAACACTGACAAGACTTTCCTCAGTGCCTCCTTTAATACAAGGTCCTGATGCTCATCCAGGGTAAATGAAATATGGAAAACCACTGATTGAAGGCCTGTTAAGGACCTGCACCCACAAATGCAAAGGAGCAGAATGCAAGTCCAAGTAGCACAGTGATCTCCTTGAGTAAGGTTCTGTTATGATTAAGGTTGTGTTATGGTTATTAATCTATGGATTTGCGTGCAAATTTTCCATTTGCTGTGCAAAAAGTCTCACGCAACAAAGCATTTATTTGGCAGATGCAGAGAAATATCAGTATTGGTACGACCTCGTGTGGGATATTGTGTGTAGTTCTGGGACCTCTCTTTGGAAAAAGAAAAGATTAATTTATCCTTGAACAGGTGCGGAGAAGGACTGGCAGAGTGATTAGCAGAACTGAGAGCCTATCTTAGGAGAGGAGATTAAAAGAGCTTGGCTTGTTTAGCCTAGAAAAACAAAGGTTAAGAGGGGATATGATTACTTTTCATAAATACATTCAGGGTGGGAGGAAGGGGAATGATTTATGTTAGAGGATAATATGGGTGGGAGATCAAATAAGGCACATCTTGGCCAGGAATAAATCTCCACCGGAAAATTGAAGATGTTTTCCTGTTGCTGGAGGAGGGAGGTTTTGGAAAGGCCTTCCAAGCACGGTGGATGAGCCCCTGTGGCCTTTGAGGGGACAAATGTTGCTGGCTCAGCCCGACCAGCGAGTGTGCAGGTAGGACACGTAGGACTGCCAAAGGCAAAGCAGGGAAGTGTGATAATGGCTGCCATCTGATTGCATTTTTATTACTTATAAATCCATAAACCCCATTGATTTTATTTAATCCACGAATCACTTGAAAGATCCGGGAATGGCTTTCCTCCTCCATCAATACGAAAAGCTTGATTTTTGAGAGTTTTATTTCACAGTCTCCTCCTAAATCGTGGCAGATGGGCCACAACAAGGCAGCAGAGGGACAGGACAGAGAGCTGCTGGTGCTCCTGGCAGTACCAAGAAGAGATGAAACACCCCTCTGCTCCATGTCCCCACTGTCAGGGATGTCTGGTGACGCCTTCTCCCACTCTCAGCCAAGCTGCACCATCTCCTGGCTGCCTTCCTTAGATGACACACTTAAGTGAGATGAATCCAGGGCTTTAGGAGCCCTTTTTCCATGTGGCGCTGGTTATGCACGGTGCAATCCAGTGGAAATCAAGACATATGTTCTTCCTCTTGCTTCAGCAGTTACTCACAGAGCCCTGAGATGAAGTGAAGCAAGAGGACACACACACACACGCACATATATATATATATAAATTCTTTGCATGGGCAGGAGGATCTCAAGCGATTTGCTGTCAGCATGTTAACATTAATTCTTGTGTAAATGCATATGTCTGCATGTATTTGCATATATGCACATGTGCATATGCATATATAGAATATTTGCATATGAAAGCGGTATAGAGCCAAACTGACCAGAAAAGACAACACAGCATATTTTACAAAATTAAAAAAAGTGGTGAAAATATACCCCAATGATTTAATGCTCCCCCAGCTCTTAATTTATGTGAGTCCTCCTGTCACTCACTAATTACCCTGTTGACTTAACCAGCCATCTGTATTGCCAGGCTGCAGGTCAGCTCGGTCTGCTGGGCCCTGGCTTGGGGGCTAAAATGCATTTCTACTGCTTGATCTTCCAGAGAAATAAAAACATCTCATTTTAATTCATCATCGCTAAGAGTTCAGAAGTTAATTCACGCTGACAGTTGTTTTGAAAATATTTATTAAAGATATTGGTTTTAAAAAAAATGAAGGTGGGAAACTGTAAAACGCAGGGAAATAAAGACAAGGAAAAGCAAGAAAAATCTTGGCTTCAGCGTGGCCTTATGAAAATTGCTCACTCTCAGCAATTATCTCAGCTAATGAAGGATGGAGACTGATTCTCTCTGGTAAGACCGTGGCTGCTGAGAGCCGGGACTTGTGCCTGTGAGGGTCCCTGCCCTGCCCCAGCCCGGGAGAAGATGCTGAGGTGCCACCTCCGAACCCCGCGGCAATGCCTGTACCGCTGGGGACACCTTGTGGTGCACGGCTGAGAGAGAAACGCTGGGATTTAAGTGCCACCAGGCCACGCTTTCCCAACCCTACCCCGCTTTTCCCACTTCCAGGGGCTGCCGGGGCTCTCCCAGCCAGGGGCAGCTGCCCCCAGGTGTCTGCAGCCAGGAGAGAGTCACTGATCTATTGCTGTAACTCCTCGCTCACAAAGCCCCAGTGAGCTGCAAGGAGGAAAGGAAGGTCTCTGTAAAGAGCAGGGAAAGAAAAAACACAGAGAACCAGCAGCTGGAGACCCGTGGAATCTCAACCGTTCTTTTTTTTCTAAGTGTGGGGGTTTTTACAATATTATCAGGCAATTTTTGGTATCCTCCAGAGCTGGAGCCCCATGCTCTGACACCCATGGAGGTGTTTTCAGCCACAGCTACATTCTCAAAGAAAAGAGACGGGGAAAAAGCTGCCAGGGGAGGAGAACCCGTGGAAAGCTGGGGATGAGCCCATGGAGCAGTGCCAGCGTGGCTGCCTGGGCACAGCCAGACACAAGGGATTTGGGCCATGTGCAGCAGAGACGGGCAGGACTCAGAGGTGCAGAAAACAACCTGTCCCTTGGGGGTGACCGTGTCCTTTCAGCTGCTCCCTCCCCATGGTTGTGCTCCTGATGGGTTTAGGGTGCAGGCAATGAGGTGGGGATTTGCAGTGGGTAAATATCCTCCCTGTGTGTTTCTCCTGGCTAATCCCTGTAATTCTCGAGCTGGAAACAGAGGATGCAGGTCTCACTGATCTTGGCAGTCTAAGGCTGGAAGAAATCATGAGTACACCTGGGAGGGCACAGGGTATTTGGGAATCTCTTAAACACTCTCCAAGTTCTTTCTGGGCTTCCTGAGGACTCGTTGCTGCCAGAAGGAGGCACAGGCAGCGCTCTCCTCTGCCACTGCGAGCTCCCTGCTGACAGCACAGCTGTTTTAGCAATAATTGCATTTTTTTTTTAACTCAGCTTTTATTTTAACAATTTTTTGCAAACAAAAAACCCCCCAAAAAACCAAAAACCCAACTGCTATTTTCCAAGTGATTCCAGTGGCAGAGGGAGCAGATGCTGAATGGAATCACACGTGCAAGGAGTTTGTGTGTCCTGCGTTTGCAGTTTCCAGCGCGTTGCCATTATCCCTGAGCGTTCTCCGTATGAAAGATGAGGAGAGCGCAATCACCACGGCCTGTTTTGGTTGAATCAGCAAGGAGGAGTTTCAGAGCTGGCTCTCCACGAATAATCCCATTCTCCCAGGCAGCTGTCTTCTGCAAAATGAAAGTGCAGACATCTACAGTATTACCCTGCGCCTGTTTGCAGAGTCTGCTGTTATCACGTTAATGAAGGGAGCTGAGATAATCACCTTAAAGCATAAATAAATCTCGGATGCTGATTCACTTTCTCCTATTTGAGTCTCATTTACCAGGGTAATTCTTTTTTTTTTTTTTTCCGCTGTGGGCTTGTTGTGTCTGCCAAGACAGCTTTTTTTTTCACAATTCATCTCCAGAGAACTTGAATTAAGAGGCCTCTTGTCTTGCTGCAGTTATTCCTTCTCATTTTGCAGCCATATGAAGTCCTAGCTCCAAGGCCAGTCCAGACAATTTTATTTCATCTGCAGCATCAGCCAATGCTGGGTGGGTCACTTACACACGAAAACAAACACACACTTTTAGAGGATAACTTCTCTCAGAGAGGTGACAGGAGACACCTTTTCCCCAGGCCACTGAAGGAGCTCACACAGGTGTGTAAAATTTAAATTCATGGCCTAAAGCTCAGTTATGGGACAGGGATCCCTCATGACATGAATGACAAGTCAGATATTGTGGAGTTTCACAATATTCCATGTTTCCTTCAAGCCCCAGCCCCTGGAATCAGGTGAATTTTCATCTCACTTATTTATCCCTCAGTAAATTCACATCTGGCATTTACGGTTGCAGGGGAAAAAAAAAATCCAAGCATGTGACTCGAATTGGATGTCCATCAGCTCAAAATGAAGAATATTAACCAGTTCCCACCACATTTTTTTTTCCTAAGTTCCCATGATTTTTTCCCAAGCCTGGCTAATGGTACCAGAACAGCTGGTGTTGGCTTCACACAGGAGGTTCGGCTCCAGCCCCAGGGCTGCCTGTGGCAGCTCCTCACTGGCATCACCCCAGTGCCTCGCTCCCTGCATCCCCCCGCATCCTTGGGAGCCCTGATCCCACCGGGAGCTGGGGCAGCGCTGTCCCAGCGGCATCGCAGGGCACGGGGCCTGGGAGAACTGGGAGAACTGGGCGATGAGCTGCAGGAGCAGGTGTGGAGATAAACCTCGTGCTGGGAACAAGAATTTTGGGAAGGGCAGAAGGTCCGGGAATGGGGAAAGGCATCCACGTTGGGATGGGGAGATGCTCCCAGGAGCTGTCTGTGCGATGGGACAGACGGGGAAAAACGACAGCCACAGTCCGTGTCTGGTCCTGGTACGCTGCATTGAGTGTGCATGGCAAGGCTGTGGGAGAAGCTTCTGGGAGAAGCTGCTGGAAGATTTCCCCGTTTCTGATGGAGCCAATTCCAGCGGGCTCCATCCCTGGGACTCCCCTCACGGAATCAGCCGTGGTACAGTCCTACCCCCCCGCCGGCTCTGCGTGGTACGGCCCAGGGGGGGCAGCAGTGGTGTGCTCCCTTCGCCCCCCGCCCGCGGCGGTGGTGCGCTCCGCGCGTGCGCAGTGCCGCGACCGGCGCTCAGCTGGGCAGTGTTTACAGCCCGAGCGCGCCGGCCTGGGCTGCGCCGAGCCGAGCCGAAAGGAGCCGAGCGAAACCGAACCGCACCGAGCAGCACGAAGCCGGACCGAACGGAGCCGAGGCGAACCGAAACGGGCCGAACCTAACCCCAGCCAAGCCGAGCCGAGCCGAACCGAGCCGAGCCCAGACGAACGGAGCCGAGCCCAGCCGAACGGAGCCGAGGCATCCCTTGAGGTACCGCTTTTGCCTTCAATCACGGACCACCCTCCCCTTGGCTGCACCCGGTGCTGTGTCAGAGCTGGGCTTCCCCTGGAGATCTGCTGCGATTTTGTGCCTGCTGTGTTGTTTTGAGCCCTGCCCCGAGCATCGGGCGGTGTTTGTGCAGGGCAGGAATCGCTCCAGGGTTTTGTTCCAGATCTGGGCACAGCTCCTCCCGTCGGGCTGAGGGGTTGTTTTGTGTTGTGGTTTGTTTTTTCTCTGAGGGGAAGACGGCAGCGAGGGGATGTTTCAACACTCGGAGGCAGCTTTGATGTCTGTGTTGTGGGCAGCGGTCCGAATTTCTGCGTGTGAACTTTGTCCCTGCTCAGATTTGGGGACATCTCTGTTTTGCCTCAGACGTGAGGAAAATGCACCTGGGATTCGCTGCGGAGGGAGAGGGTTTTGTTTTCAAAAGTTTAATAAAAATAAGCCCTACTTGGTTCCCGTTTCCCACCAAGCGAAGATGTGGAATCACGTAAAGACAGGAATTTGAGTGTCAGAGTTTTAAATTCTGCCTCTATAAAACAAGCATTTTACTGGAAGTAGGTTAATGTGCAGCAAAAGCGATGATTTCAGAAGCGACTGACACCTTTCAAAGTGTGGGTATTCCTTGATCCCATGGTCAGAATGTGTCAGCCAGCAGTTTTTGTTGGTGTTTTCCATGGAAGAGCACGTGTTGTCTATGGAGCTGAGCTAAAACCAGGTCAGACCAGTTGTCCCAGTGGGGCTTGCGTACATCAGCAGGAATTTGTTGGGGATCCAAAGTGGAGCACTGTTAAAGGCACAACTTCGTATTCTTGCTTTAAATCTAAAAATGTAGATTTTTAATTTTTTTTAAAATAGCAAAAAAAGAGCGGAAGAATGAAGGAAGCCTGAGAACAAAAATAAATAAAAGAAAGTCAAGGGACTCAAGACCCTCGGTGAAGAGAGTATTTTAATGTGGAATATTAAATAAAGACCAAAGATACAGGCAACCCTGTGTTGCAAATGCAATGAGGTTTTGTGTATGTAAGAGGAAGGGGAAAAAATAATTGGTAGAGATTAACCCACCTGAGCCTTCAACCTGATGTGTTCCCACTGTGAAGTAATAAAACACAATCATTTTTTGTAGAGAAAATGAAGGAGTAACTGTAGAAAGGGGAAGGGTGGCATTTTATTTTAAGTTTTTTTAATGGTCTTGAACTGGATTGATGTGTTTGAGACATGAATGGATTAAAAACTGGCTCGAGTTCCCTGCCTAAGTATATCCCGTTTTGTGTGCCTCTACAGGTAATCAGAATGGTGTGTTATTTGAACAACTGTGAAATTTCCTTGGAGTCCTGTAGCTTTGCTTTGTTTCCTCAGAAAATGAAAATGTATAATTTGCTCTGGTGGAACGTAACAAATAAACCCCAGCAATTTCGCTGTAGGCAGATCTTCTGATCCCAGGAATGAACTCCAAAGCTTCTGCTTTGTGGTTATTATTGCGAGCAGGGAAAGGCATTGTAAATAAACATGTTTAAAAAATCATGGTGTGCTATCTGGAAAGGATTTTGTTTTTCTTAAGACATGAGAAAGGGAGAAAAAGCCAGGTTAATTTTGAGTGTTTTTCTCCCCCTATACATTTTCCTTTAAAACCTGTAGGCTGCGGTGGGAATTCTCTCTGGAGCTGCTGTGTGTGTCATTAAGTGCTTTACTAATGGTGGTGGCTCGGGCTCTGGAGATGAGCTCTGTGAAAGTGCATTTGCTAAAGTGCATTTGCTAAAGTAAGCAAGGTTGACAGGTCAGAGTTTTGTTGGGTTTTTTGAACCTCTGTGCAATCAACATCCTGATGCGTGTTCAAAGGAAATATAATTTGAGATTTTTCTGGATTTTCTGCCTGTGTCTTAGTCTCTTCAGTTGCCATTGATGCTGTTAGAGGTAGAAAGTTTGTATGTGGCAGGACTCTGACAGACAGCCCAAACTTGCACTGTTGTTTGGGCCTGCAGTGAAAAATCACCCATAAGCACAGGAGCTGGAATAATCCTTTCTATAAAAGGGTTCAGTGGAAAAGCTGATGTGCTGGTAAAACGGTGGGAGGGTTTGAAGACAGGCCTTGCACATTGAAATTGCCTATTGTGATTTTTTCCCCACTGGTGTCAGGTACTGGATGCCAGATCTGCTGCATTTTGCTTTCCATTGTTGGGATGAGGGACGGGAGTGCTGGGGTGAGGTTTTCCTGGAGCTTGTGGCCCTTGGAGTGTGTAAAGACCTCTCTCAAAGTACTCCATGTACAGCAGCATAATTCAGTGTTGGAGTGCAAGTTCTGTACCTCACCTTGCTTTGTTGTTATTTCTCTTTTAGTGTTTACAGGAGGCTGCTGAAGATGGGAGGCGCGGTGAGTGCGGGAGAAGATAACGATGAATTAATTGATAACCTGAAGGAGGCTCAGTACATCAGGACAGAGCTGGTGGAACAGGCATTCCGAGCCATTGATCGGGCAGATTACTACCTGGAAGAGTTCAAAGACAATGCCTACAAGGACTTGGCATGGAAGCATGGAAATATTCATCTCTCAGCACCGTGCATTTACTCGGAGGTGATGGAAGCTTTGGACCTGCAACCAGGGCTGTCGTTTCTGAACCTTGGCAGTGGCACTGGTTACCTCAGTTCTATGGTTGGACTCATCCTGGGTAAATACCTTCTCAGTCACATTAACTGTTTGTGTTAGAGCTTTAAAAACAGGTTTTGAAATTGGGGATGAGGCATTCCTCTACTAATGGAACTAAAAAGGTAGCTGGGAAAGTAAAGAATGCATTAATCCAGCTTGGCAATTTATCAGGATTCTCACAGCCTTCTCTCGGGAACTGGATGGGATCCAGATTTCTGTGGCAGATCCGAACAGGCAGCAATGTCGTGGTGGCTGTAGGGGATTCCTACAGGTCTGGACTCAAAGCTGGGTTTGTTTCCCCTTAAGCACCACCCCAGCTCAGGGTCAGGAGTTCAGTGTTGAAACTGGGACTGCACCTGCTCTGTGCCTGGTTTTTGTCCATTTCTGTCTAGACTGAGACATGTTCAAAATCCACTTTGGACTCCTAACTCCCCAACTTACACATGGGAATTTTGTCTGGGAAATGCTGTAGTGCAGCAGAACTGATTTTGTGACCACATCTACAGTGGCACAAAGCAAATCGTCCAAGTGTAATTGGACAATTTAAATTCCCCCTGCAGTGTTTCAGTCAGAGTTGTGCTGCCAGGATAGATAGCAAATGGCTATAGGGTACTTTCTTCAATTTTGTGGGAGTGTCCGGAATTTTAACTGCTGAGAGGTTTATTCTCAGGGTAAGGTCTCACTCTCATTTCCCATTTGTGATTTTCTCCTAGGTTTGTTGGCATTACTGAGGATACCAATATGTAGCTCCAGGGCTTTTATATGCTTTTTGCAAAACTTACCCTGTAGGTTCTGAATAAAAAGCATGAGTGCTGAGCAACTTCTATATTTTCCAGTTTGTTTTTGCTGTTAATTGAGGTACAGTGTATGATGACAGTTCCTGATTTATTGCAGAGATTTTTAGCATATCAGCAAGGGGGTATAAAAATAACATGGATGTGCTAAAACATGCAGGCCGTTGGAATTTTTTTCCAGGCGGTCACTTTCACAGCAATGGCATCAGTGTTTCCCTCCTATAGAGAAGTTTCCTGCATAGTTAAGAGCAAATGATTCAGAATCAGTTGTGCAAAAGAGGCTCATTTGCTGCCAGAAATTGCAGGTATAGGGTTGCAATTCCCATTGTAGCAGTAAGAGAGCTGACCCTACACAAACACGGACTCTGACACTCATGGAACAATCTGCTGGAGGAAGGAACCCAAAGTGTATCAATCCTGCTGGATTTTGTGTTGTTGCTGTTGCCATTCCCTGGTGTTCTGCACTTGTAGGTCCCTTTGGTGTTAACCACGGTGTGGAGCTTCACTCTGACGTGATCGAGTACGCGAAGCAGAAATTGGACTTCTTCATTAAAACCAGCGACAGCTTTGACAAGTAAGAATGCAAAATGCCTGCTGGGATTAATTTTGTGCTTTTGGCTTTACTCAGGGCAGTTCTTGCTCCCGTGTGGCCCCTCTGGATTCAGGGTAATCTGAGGATTCAGGCTCCTTAGGCTTGCTGAGCTGCAGTGTGTGACCTTCGAAGCTGATGTGTGTCATGGGGAAGTTTCAGAAATATTTGCTGTGTTTTTAATAGCAGTGCTGATGTTGCAGAGCTTAGAGGGAGCCGAAGAGGTTTGTTTACTTTTTAAATGCACTTGCAGTAACAGCTTAAAACTTGCAAATAACAATACTTGGTTGTGCTTGCGATCTGAGAGCCTGCATGGTGATGAGATTATGAACTGGTTTTTGTGGTGGCCTAATACGTTTTATCTGAGAAGAAGGAAAAATGGCATTTTAAAATATGAAGGTAGTTTTAGGATGATTAAGTTGGTACTAAAACTGCCTGGGATTTGATTTATGTTCTTCCTTAGACCCTCCATTCTGCTGCTGTCACAAGTAATAACTTCCCAGCCAGATAACCATTGCCAATAGTAACCTCAGCAATAAAAGTTGTGGCTGTCACGTTTTTGGATCTGTCTCGCAGTTTGTTCAAACAGGGAAGCAAAGCATCTGTGAATACCTGATATCCTCCTCTCCTGGGAGGAAGAAAATTAAAATCATGACATGCAGGATTTTAGGCTACTCAGCCTTTTGCTGTTCCTGCTCCCCTGGGAGGGGGTTGTATTTTCTGCATGTTGGCAGCAGACTGAAGGTTTCTGGCATGATCGGTGCTCAACAGGTTTTTTTTCAGTCACGTTGCTATTGTTTGAGGAGATGCTTTAAGAAAGACATTTTTCTCTCTCCATACTAATATAGCTATGGAGCAAAAGTGAGCTGAATTCAGAAATCAACATGCCTGGAAAATTGGCATTGCTGAGTGATGTCTGCTGGGTTGTGCTCCTGGAACAGCGTGTGCAGGAACTGTTCTCTGGCTGCTCTGAATGTCCAGCACTCTTTGCAAACCCAGAAAGCTCCAGGAAGTGTTTAGGAATAAATAGGTGCTATGTTGAGCTGCCACTCAAGATACCAGTAAAAGAATGGAGGTGTTGAACAACTTCTATCGAAATCAGCCTTTAAATGTAGGGCTTAAAACTTAGGGAGTTTTGGAGCTTGTCAGAAAACCAGAGGCATCACAGAATCACTCATTTTTCTTTTAAACTGAGTCAGAAATGCTGTAGGCAAAAGGTCTTTTTTATGAAGGGTGAAATCACAGTTCTGTTGAAACTGATGGCAAAACTTCCATTGGCTTCAGCACAGCTTACTTCTGTAGCATCAGGTGGTAATTCCCCACATCTAAAAACCAGTTAAAAGCTTTTGAAAATGCAAAAATAAACCCAGGTGCAGTCCTTAAAAGACTTTGACATTTGGAAGCGCAGATCTAATATTTGTATTTGCGTATTATAACTGAGTCAGCATCAGGTGACTAAAAATAGCTCGTTCTGAAGAGTTACCTGCAGCTCAAGTATGAAATTATGCATCCTTATCCTTTGGAGATTTTAATCCATGAATTCTGACCTCATTGTTCCATGATTTTGAGACTTCTAGCTGTGGTCTGTTACAATAATATCTAGAGTAGATGGAGGAGAAATCCTGTAAAACAGTTTGGGTTTTTTTTCCCAAGTTTTTCATAGTTCAATTTTTCCAGAATTGTGAAAATAATTTATGTGATAAATTTTCATATTCTTGTCTAATACAAGTCTTTTTCACTTTCAGGTTTGAATTTTGTGAGCCATCCTTTGTCACTGGCAATTGTTTAGAGATTTCTCCAGACTGCACTCAGTATGACCGTGTTTACTGTGGTGCTGGAGTCCAGAAGGAGCACGAGGACTACATGAAGAACCTGTTGAAAGTTGGGGGAATTCTTGTCATGCCTCTAGAAGAGAAGGTTGAGTGCCTTTTTACTCATATTTCAGTTATTCTTAATTCTGACCTTGGTTTAGTCAGTAGCTGCTCCTTCAGATTGCCCTTGTAGCAGGCTGCAGAAAGAATGAAGTGCATGAGTTTTCACTATGACTGAAAACTGAACTCTGCACACTCCTAATATTTAAGAAATTTGTAGCTCTGCAGTCTTTCATATGTTGTAATCTGTTGTTAATTGCAGTTTTACTTTCACACTGCAAGAATATGAGCTAGGTTTTGTTCAATTATATAATTTAGTGTTCCTAATGGCAAAACACAACATTTTGCACCCTGACTGGCTCGTGAAGGAGTGTGCAGGATGTCTCTCTTTACAGGTGTCAGTGGGTTCTTTTTAGTAAAAAGTGGGTTACGTGCCTGACCTTTTACCTTTGTCAGGGAACTTGAGAGGAGCAGGGTGCAGGGTTTCTTCCCAGTAAGAGGCTGTGCAGTGGGTCAGTGCAGGAGATTTGATCTGCAGACCTTTTCGGGAGTGAGTGTTGGTGCTGACTCAGGAGTTTTCTCAGAGGTCAGGCACAGCTGCTCTGGTCCAGCCTGGAGGAAGATCTGGGCAAGCAGAGTGACCCAAATTACCAGTGCCCATGCTCTGTTGCAATAGATGAAGTTACCTGGGGCTAATCCTTCGAAGAGTTCTCAATTTGTTTTCAAAAAACCACCATTGTTTCTCCTTATCACCTTTTACTGTTGCAGCTTCCAGTACTTTAACTTGTCCAGAAAATCATTTGTCCATTTTTTTTTTTTGTTCAAAAATCTCACTGTAGTTCCCACAATGGGCAATAATCTCCTTGTTTTGCTTCAGTTGACTAAGATAACTCGGACTGGTCCTTCTGCCTGGGAGACGAAGAAGATTCTTGCTGTTTCTTTCGCTCCTTTGATTCAGCCAAACCACGCAGATTCGGGAAAATCAAGGCTCGTTCACTTGCGTGAGTACAGACATTCCTGAGCATGGGGGAGGTTCTTCCTGCTGCTTGGCTGTGAGCTGTAAGATCCCTGGGGATCCTTTCAATGAAAATTACTCCAAGTCCTTCCTTTTTTTGAACAGTTGTCTGTCTTGTGCAAGAATTGGAGTCGTATGATGTAGATTGTAAATCACAGACTCACAGAATGGTCTGGGTTGGAAGGGACCTTAAAGATCATCTAATTCCAATATCCCTGCTGTGGACAGGGGCACCTTCCACTGGGCCATCATTCCAAACACAAATGATTTCTTGTGAAGTTGTACCTGGGCTGTGCAGGGTGTTTTATCCTTGTTTTTGCACATTCTGTTCCAGTCCTGAAAGATTGAATCCTGTCGTGGTTCTCAGGCACTGTGCCACAAGGAGGGGAAATACACAAGCAGTACCTGTGGACAAATGCTTTATCTACTCAAAGATTCTCACCCCCAGCAATCCAGAATTATCCTGAACCTGGAATGCTTGAGGGATACAAGTTGTGCAGTTCTTGGTTAGCTGTTTGAAATGCAGGTCGTATCAGTGGCCCCAATCTTTAGATTAAGACTTCAGTGTCAAGGGGCCTCTTAAGAACACATGAAGACAGAGGGACTTTCATAAAGAGATTAGTCAGGCTTTGGTGTTAACCTGGAAAGGTGTCTGCAGGTCAGAGAGGAGCTCAGGAAACAGTCCACAGCATGCTAGAAAGTCCAGTAAGTGCATGTTTCAGCATGATCTCACTCTGTAGTGAGACCTGCACATAAATTACATGTAATTATTTCCTACTTCCTTCACCCAGGTCCCAGGAAAGTTCACTTGCTGGCAGAGGACAGGGACTTTTTGTATCAGTTTTAATTCATTTTAGTTCATGGATCTGTGTGCATCAATACTTTTTTAAAATTTTTGCTGCATTTCTGGGCAGGCAGCAAATAAGTGCAGAAGACAGAATAGACTTCCAAACCATTAATGTGGGAGGCATTTTAATAGAGTAACTTATTGTAATGTTTCTATAATTACTTCCACAGAATGGTTTTCAGCCTGTCTTCACCCACTAAGTCTGAAGCAGTTTTTGAAGAGCATAAATAGTACTTGTGTTTTATAAGTGCAGAACTTGGCAAAGCTGAAAGAACTGTACAATAGAAAAATCATTTTATGGAAGAGTTAAATAGACTTCAGGTCTAGTTATCTACCACAGGAAAATACCTTACTCTATGTCATTAAACAGTCACAGCTTCCATCACTGTCTGCATTCATCCAATCTTTAAGATGTGTATCTTACAGTAATTGAGAACTTGAAATCAAAGTAGGAAATTTTTTAATGAGAGAAACGCACAATTAAATTCTGTTTGGAAAGTTGCAACGCAGTTTATCCAAGTTGACAGGAGCTGAATAGAGCTGTTTGTGTAATCCCAGCAGGGAATTCAAATGGCCTGATTTAATCTGAGCAAACAGAACTTTTCCTGGGAGTACTTTTGGGGGAGTTTCTCCATCTCTGCTCACGGGTTTCGTTTGGTTGCAGCCCCCGTGGCCGTTCGCAGCCTGCAGGACCTGGCTCGCATCGCCATCCGAGGCACCATCAAGAAAATCATCCACCAGGAGGCGATGAGCAAAGCTGGGAACGGGCTGAAGAACCCCCCCAGGTTCAAACGGAGGCGGGTCCGGCGCCGGCGCATGGAAACCATCGTGTTCCTGGACAAGGAGGTGTTCGCCAGCCGCATCTCCAGCCCCTCGGACGACAACAACAACAGCGAGGACATCGAGGAGGAGAGGCCAGAGGAGGAGGAAACCAAACCTTCTGAACTAAAGCCAGACCCTCCTGTAAACTTTTTGAGAGAAAAGGTCTTGAGCCTGCCTTTGCCCGATCCCTTGAAGTATTACTTGCTTTATTACAGGGAAAAGTAGTTTTCCTTCTTCTAGAAAGTGGGAAGTAGGCAGAGAATAAAGTATTCCTTAGGGCTTGACAAACGTGTCCCACTTGCTTGCCTGCAAATGTGACACCCGAGGCAGTAGGCTGGCTGGGGAATGTGGCTGCTGTAAACTTCGACATTATAGCTTTTTTGAGTTCCTTCTTTCTTCTCAGTTGTGTGCTATAGTTTTATCCTACAGCAGGGATTCCTTAGGAAGCAAGTTGGTGAAGTGCTCAGCTGCTTATGGAAAGGAGGATTTAATTCCCTCGAAACTAACTGCAGGAGATACTCCTAAAAATCTCATGGCTGCTCTACTGAATATCAGTTTGGAACAACTCCTAAGCAGTTCCCCAAAGACCTTTCCTGTCTGTGCTCTCTCCCACTAAATCTGCCATGTGTTTGCCATGGTGTGTGTGTGTAATGGAGGATGAAGATATTAGTTAAAACCTGACCTGGCAAATCTTGTTTCTTCCAGTAATCTGAAAAAGCACAACTTTTACAGAAAGGAAAGAATTTTTGGCAGTACCCTTGTGGCATCCAGGTTTTGAATGAGAAGGAAGGCATCAGCTCCCCTTTGGTTGGTTTTGCTTATAAATTATATATAATTTTTCAGTAAAAAGTGTTTTACAAAATAATGGGTTTTTAATGGAAAACACCTGTTCTAGAGGACAAGTTGGTGGGTTTTTTGTGGAGTTTTTTTTTTTAAGCAATGGAGGCAAGCGAGGAATTGCAAAGCTGTTTAGCTTTGACAGGATGCAGGGGCAGTCAGGGTTGGGAGCACTGTCTCTGGAAATGTCTGCAGAGTAATTCTGAGTGGGGAAGAGGGTAGAGAAGAGCTGCAGAGCAGTGAGTTTGTGAAAGCTGAAAGCAGAATCTGTGGGTTTTGCTGTCGTGTGAGATAACTTAGATCGTCTGGGCTGAACAGAGTGAGGTGCAGAGCACCAGCCTGAGCAGTAAATCAGCCAAACAGAGTTTTGGGGAGAGTCTGCAGAACTTGAAAGCAGTCTAGAGAGCCAAACTGGTGCAGTTCTTAGGTGTTCCTGTGTGTTTGCCCCTGCTGTGGCAAGGTGGCTGGAATACAACTCGTGCACAAGTGTTCCACAGTGGAATGAAGTTGCTCAGCTTGGTAGGTGATTTTATTCCTGCAACAATGAAGTAGAAATTTTGACAGGCTTCTGTGGAAGGACTTGTCACTCTGCAGTTCTCTGGATGTGAGCTGTAATTTTTTTATTCCCAAGTCTTTCTGTCATGGTGATGGAAGGAGATGCCATGGAATCATAGGATCACAGGATGGTTTGGGTTGGAAGGGACCTTAATGATCATCTCATTCCAACCCCCTGCCATGGACAGGGGCACCTTCCACTAGGCCAGGTTGCCCCATCCAGCCTGACCTTGAGCAGTTCCAGGAATGGGGAGTCCGCAATGTCTGTGGACGATAAAATCCCATGTTTAGAAGAGGTTTCCTTGGTTCAGCCTGTTTGGAAAATCTACCTAAACTGGAAAGGGCTGGAAAGAAACCCTGGAGTTTGTGTTGATGTGAAATAGTCCTAAAGCTGGGGGGATAAAAGGCTCTCTCTCAGTAGGCAATGAAGCTGTGTTAAGGCATTGCCCCATCAGAAGCACTTGAGTTGGTATCACTTTGATATCTTTTGGTTTTTTTAATGTGTGCTATCTCCTCATTTTCTGAGGAGGAATGAGTGAAGACTGTATTGCCAAATGGTCCTGAGTTGCACAACTTGCTTCATGAAAAATAGTTTCAAAGTTCTGTGTGGCTTTGAAAATAAATGAATAACTTATATGTCTAAGCCTGAAGTGGAGAACTTTTCCTTGCTTAACAGGATTTTTGTGTCTCCTGGGGAATATTATCTGATAATCCTGTATCATGTGGCTGCTGGCACACAACACAGTCATAGGCTGGGTTTTGCCTCTGGTTTCCTGTCTCCACTTCTGGTCTCAATGGTATCCCAAGTTGTCTTGCTCCCTTGGATTTTGATTTCCTTATTTGCAGTGGGGCAGTTCTGTGGCCACTGAGCTGATGGTTTCCTGTCAAGGTGCACGTCCCCATCGTGTAATTCTGGCAACTCCCCTGAATTTCTTTCTGCAAATGCAAGTCCTGAATGTGCTGATAAATAGAGGCTTAATAGAATCTGCATATTATTATTCTCAGTGCTTCCCTACAGGCTGTGGCCTCTTATGTGTTGGAAAATTCTGCTTAATAGGTGTCATGCCAGGTATGTGCCTTTCTGGATTGTGGCACAATTTCCACACCCCTCCATAGTCCAGGGTGCCTCCTGCTTTTGGCTACCAGGTCATCCTTCAGTTTAGTCACAGCACTTTTAAAGAAGTTCCTTTAAAAATGACGTCAGGTTGCTGTTAGTAAGCCTTGCAGAGATTCTGTTAAAGCTGACCAGTTGAGGGAGGATTATCTTTCATTTATCCCTTGTTTGATTTTTATCCCCATCCCAGCCCCAGTTGTAAAAGGTATTTTATCAGATTTTTCACCAGATTTGCCTTTTTTATTACATTTGCTAGATTTTTGTAGCTTTCTATAAGATGCATAAATACTGCTATTTTTTCCTGGATAAGGTTGAATAAATAAATATATATATACAGGAAATTTATGTTCTAGGTTGTCAAATTGTCCCCTTGTCCAAAAAAACCACAGATCTAAACAGATAGAAATTTTATGTATAATATATAACTGAAATAGTATTGCTTTTAGCCTGTAAATAAAGGGGAATTGTAAATGCATTTTCCCTGTGCACAAGCACTTGCACTGTAGTTTTGTAGGCATTTCTAATAGAGGGATTGAGGCAGAGCTGGGTTTGTATGGATCTGTGAGCTGTCCAGGAATTGTACCTGCTTTGTTTCCCTTTGTGTTCTAAGTAGTTATCGCTTTTTTTTTTTGGTACGTGACTCCTTTTAGGTTTTGATCCTGCAGTAGATTTGCAAAAAAGAACTGAACTTCAAGCTGCTTTAGTCGAGTGTGTAAGCTGAAAAATCTCTGTATAGAAACTAGAGTTAAATTGGCCTGAGGCATGCAGAAGTGTTATGCAACTTAAACTTTATTAATAAGTGTTTCTGTATCAATAAATTCAGTAAAGACTTTTTAGCCTTCTTAACATGGCTTTGCATCATGTTGTGATTAGAATACTTCATAGGTGAGTGCTTATTTCCATAATTGGAGGTCAAGACACAAAACCAGCAGAAAAAACGCTTAATAATGTGGGGCACGAGCATAGTTTTAGATGAACTCCTCAGAATGTGATCTCTCAAAGCTGCCCAGCTGATGAGTTCCAAACCTCGAAGCAATGCAGTTGTGCAGGATGATTTTTGGGATCAGCACACACAGAACTGATCTAGATTTAATGTGTCAGAGTGGTTAAAGAGTGACCTCACTTCTCTGTTTGACTGTAAACAACAGATATCAAAAAGTGATTTAGTCCATTTCTGTACTTCAAGGAGTTGCCTAAACCGATCACGTCAGGAGTTTGTTCTGTGCATTCTGAACTGCAGCTCCCCTCTTGTCCTCCAGGCTCTGTCTGAGTGTTTAATTAACGCGGATTTTTAAGAGCTGGTGTTCAAGGCTTTCATTTCTCCAGTACTGAGAACAATATTTTGGTTTCAGCTGTGGTAGGAATCTGATAATAGCAAATACAGCTGCTGCTAATTAAATGAATCTGTTAACCTTTATTCCATAGGATAATTGCCTGTCTGTGTGTTTCTTCCTGTCATCTGTGTGTATGATAAATGTCCTTTTCCCAGCTATAACAGGAGATTAATCCAACGTTAATGTTTTCCTTCACGTGATGCGTGCTGAAAGAAAATCCTTTTCTGCTTTGGAAAGCCATGGATGTGTCATACAAATGGTATTGAGGAAATTAAATTTGTCAGATGATGTTTATGTTCGCTTCATTGTAAAACATAACAACATCACAGTTCCCTGGGGTGTAGAGAGTGGGCAGGTGCCCTGAGGGAAATCTTTTTACTGAAGAAAAAGGGATAGAAGGGAGAGTTAAAAATAAAAAATAAGGATGAAGGGAAAAAAAATCCCCAGCTGAGGGAACCCTCCCAACTTTCTTGCTTTCTGCAGGTGTGAAAAGCCTCTGTAGCAGAGGCTGGAAATGCTGGAGCGTAAGACACAAGGGTTGACATCATTCCTGGTGTCCAGGAGCTAAGTTTTGGTTCTTGCTCAGAGTTCCACACTCCTTTTTAAAGAATTTGTCATGTTGATGGAAAATAAGCTAATGTGAGAGTAAGGGGCCTGGGATTGGTGGTGTTCCATAACTCTCACCAACATCCCACTTGTCATGAGGGGAGATCAGCAAGGCAGGAGAGGGGTGGTGAAGGTCAGGTGGAGATCTGCCTCTCAGTAGATGTGTGGGTTGCAGAACTTTCCTTCTTGCACTGAAATGACTCCCTGTGCTCTGTTAAATCTGCTGACATGGCTCAAGAGCCCATTCCTACAAAGTAGTGGGCAAATACCCCTCAATCCTTCCCGAAGCTGCTCCCCTGCAGCACGGCCAGGCTCTGAAATGCGATTCCACAGACAGGACTCGTTCCACAGAAATGGGGCTGAGCCCTGGCCCAGCTCTCCTCTTTGCAATACAAATAAATCTGGAAGGGATTTTTTTTTTGTTGCTGCAGAGGGTTGGTTTGGAGCTCAGATTTTATGCACCACAGAGGCAGAAAGCAAAAGCCTCGTATTTGCAAAGCGGCCAGATGTGCCAGGGGAAATGATGGCTCCAAAATAACTGACGCATGGTTTGGAGAGAGCGTTTCTGTTTATTTTCCCAGCTTTGCAGAACAGCACCTACCAGCTGTGCTGCCCTGTCCTAGCAGAGTCCAGTGTTCTTTGGAAGGAGATGATGAGGGGAGCAGTCAGGTTGGAAGAACAGAGAGCTTCAGTCAGGAAGATTTTCACATAACACTTGTTGCCTGATGCACATGGACGACGTGCTTCTAATGCACCTAAAGCCTTAAAGTGGAAGCAAAAGCTGTCATGTTTAACCCAGAGCACTCTGATCTCAGCTGCCAGTTGTTGCATAAAGGCTGAAGATGATAATTTGGCTTTTTACAACCTGTTTTTTTGAGCAGGGTTGGCCTGGGTTGGGTTGGGTTGAGTGGCCGCTAGAGGACACTCTGCCCAAAACCACGAGTTCAGTGAACTTGCTTAGATTTCCAAGTGATGGCAGGGCAAACAAACAGCAGATTGCCTGAGGACTAAGTGCAGAAAGCCTGCAGTATAATTCTCTTTTATAGCTGGAAAAAAGAATACATCTTTTACCTTCTATGGCACAAAATTTTAGGTGCAAACCCAAACCCAACGCTCTCCCCAAAGGCTCAAGTGGCAGAGAATCTGAACCAGGAATGTTTGAATATCACTCTTGTCTTCTATGTCACATAATTATTTTCTAGTGTACAAAGCACACGTGCAGGCTGATAGGAAACCTTAATTTGATCTTCCAGGTTATGTGGGATGGTGCCGTGCTTGAAATTCCTCAAGTACCTTTATATCCTCATGTGGGTTAATGCCTCCCTCGTGCTCAACCCACACATCTAGGAACCTGTGGAGTAATAACGTGAAACCTAAAGACAGGCTGCTTTCACTGTAGCTTCTTTATAAAGGTGATTAATTCAGCTGGAAACAAATCCTGCCTTTTGCATCTTAATTTTATCATCCAGTGGGGAGAAACTAGTGGAGGACTGCATTTCCTACTGTTCAAACTCAGTTGATTTCATTGTTTGTTTCCCTCTTCATCCCTCAGCTGCCTTGAACTTCTCAAAACCCCTGACATATTTCCAAATGACATCCTTGTAGAAAGAAATTATACTTGCTCAAAAGCCTTTGAAATGAATCAGCTTTTACTCTGCCTAAGAAACTTCAGAGATTCCAGGGTGGGTCTTTGTCTTTATTTGCAGGTTATTTATCTCTGTTAGTGATATCCCTTTTAAAATCCCTTATCTGTAACATCCCACGCCCACATCAATGGTTGGAGGCATATTTTTGCTTGATGTTGTAACTACATGTAGTAACAGACAGCCTCTATCCTGAAAGTCTTACAGCACAATGCATTTGACAGGCTGCGAGATAAGACTCTCTCTTTAGTCTGCAGAGTGTGCTAGGGCTAAAAATTGGACATAAAAACCTCGGCCCTGAATCTTTCGCATCCCAGCTCAGCCCTGGAAGCACGGGGTCATTTTTTGGTTGCTGTCCGTGGAGGTGCGTTATGCTTTCAGACAGATGCCTGAGGAGAAGGTGAGGAGTTAACTTGCTGTTCAAAAGAAGCAACAAGGCGAAAATAGATCAAAATGAAGAGTTTGTATTTCAGCGCCACAGTTAGAGAGGGGTGGGGGCAGCGTGATCTCCAGTGATGTGCAGAATGGCAGAGAGGGTGGGCGGTTGGACTGTCAAACTGCCTTAATTTAATTGCAAACACATGCTGATGAGTCCCCTCCTCCTGGACCTCAGGGCTGGGAAACTTTTTTTGTCAGCTCCCTGCAGCTCAGAATTGAGGCAAATACGCTCCAGCAAACACCATGCCGATCAAACCTTCAGCTCTTGGAGGCTTTTTGTATTTTCTCCTCCTGCCTGGTTTCTCCTGCTCCTGCCCCAGCCGCTGCCTGTGCTTCAGGACTACAGTGAGATGCATGCATCTGATGTTGGAAACCATCCCCGAGATCCCGCCCCAGACAAACATTCTGTGAGTAACCACTTCATTTTCCTGCCTTTCTTACCTGCTTGGTCTGTAAAAGAAGGAAAAAAAAAAAAAAAAGCCAAGGCCAAAGGCATACTTTTATCCTCCTTTTTTTCCCTGCAGAATTATCTGCCTCAAGAACTGTTTTGTGCTTTTGAAACATGAAACAGTAACTGCTTCTTTTGGCATCAGTTAATTGCTAATGGGACAATCAAGGGAATTGAAAAATTTAATGAGACTAATTCCAGGGCAAGCACTGGAAGACAGTTTTGGGGAGTCAAAGGTCAAAAATGTTAAACTGAGCTTATGGAAAGGAACAGTTTGCATTTTAGAAGGCTTTGTACGTGGGTGTAGGGGAGAGGGGAAATAGAGCAGCTCAGGCTTTTGTCTCCAGTGACACAAACACTTTCCTTATATATACAACACCGTTTCAGTACTGAATTTTTAAGCACCGGTTTTCCACTTTCTATTGGAACTGTTCAAACCAAAGTTAAGGCTTATTTAGAAAGTAACAACTGTGGTAAATCACAGATTCCCTGAGAAATAAGAAGGTGGGGGAGCTGATGGCTGGGTCCATTCAAACAGGAAAGGTGGAAGAAAAGGACGTGTAATTCTTGGAGACTCCTAAAGAGCTCTTAGTGATAGGTGCAGAAGAGCACTTCCCTGTGATTCTAAACTAATCCTGAATTTAAAGGTGGCTTTAAGATGCAGTGGCACAAGACAAAATCCTTCCCTTCGTGCTACTTTTATCTGATCCCTTGGCTTGGAAGACCTTTTTTTTTTAAAGTAGTTGGAAAGACTTGTCAAAAATGAATCTTCATACTCATCCTCCTTAAACTTTGCAAAACTTTTCCAACACGAGTTTGAGCAGCTTTTCCCTGTGCTTGTAACAAACTCAGTTTTATCTCAGCCAGCACATCCATACCAGCATTTCTCCCATGAACATCTCACTAATACTGCTAATGCACTTTTCTCTGCTGGCTGCCTGAGGAACATGCTGTGGGCAGGATGCTGGCGTTGGATTGCTGCCCTCCAGGTCTGCTTTGGTGGGTGGAGACCACAGAGGTTCTTGCATTAGTGGCCCACAGGATAAGATCTACAGCTTGCTACAGCTGCCAAAGCTTTCTCACCCCCTGGGCTGGTGCTGGAGTGGTTATTTTCAGCGTGACCCTGCTCAGTTCTTGCTCACTGGGCAGTGATTTTGTGCTCTTACTGCAACTTGCAGCATCTGACTCTTCACACTCTCACCAACCTTTTTCTCCCCCTTATTCCCCTTCATATTGAAATATTAAAATGTTTAAAATATCCTGACATTGATTTTAGCAAAGTAGCTTGTTCCTCCTTGTTTAAACCTAGATTTTATTGAGGGAAAGGTTTTTTCCATTGGCTGGACTGAGGTATTTCAGAGATCATTGAAGCTTAATTCCTGTTCTCTGTTTGAAATGACGCAATGTTTGCTGTCACAGTGGAGTCTGAGTGTGTTTCTGCTAGAAATCCTTTGAGTGCAGGGGGAGGGAAGTTTACTGTGTCACCAACTCTTTCCCAGTTCTGGAATGGTGTGGTTCCAAGCTCCCTCTGGCAGCAGCACGCTTCATTCTCTGCACCAACTTGAATGGGAAACTGGGTTTTAAAACATTAAAGAAATAGTATAGATGTGAGATATAAAAATTGCAATATTGTAAAGGAAGATGACTCTTCAAAGACCTGTATCTTTTGAAGCGATTTATGCATTTTATTCCCTTTTTACTACTGTCTGCATAATTATAAGCAAATAACATATTGGTGATCAGAGATCCTCACAGACATAAAGACAGATGAGCCTGGTGAGTGCTCTCTGTTGGCAGATCATGGGCCTTTGTGTGGCAAGGAAAAATCCTGACTTTCTGGCTATCTTGAAGATCTAATGTATGCAAATACATTTCCCAGCCAGCATGCCGCTGTATCTGTTATAAATAGTATTTGAATAATTAAATTTTTTTGCGTTTTGAAAGATCAAGGAATGCTTCTTAACCAAGCCCTGACTCCTCCAGCTTTTTGGTATGTTAGTGTTTCTCTTGGGAGAACCCTTGTGTCAGACTGAACATTTGGAATTATAGCAAGAATAGTCTTGATCACGGAGTTATTCTGAGCAGAAAATGTGGGATTGGGATATTTTCCACAGTTAATCTTCGGTGTGAACAGGACTGAGTCTGTGACTGCAGCTCCAAACACTGATCCCAGGCTCCAGCTCGGTTCCCTCGAAGAACAGCTGCAGTTTCCAGATGGAGTTTGCTTTGAAGTTGGGAGCTTGGGACTTTCTGACCTCCATGACTCCGTGCCACCCTCTCTAAGAATCCTGGAAGAGCAGGGAAGTCTCCTATCTGGCACAGGCTGTGCTTCACCACTGGCAGACGGCCCCTGGGGCTGCAGCCAGCTGGCGGCACTCGGAGCCGCCCATCGCCTTCTCCGAGCGATGCTGGGATTGGCATGGAACCAGCTCCAGGATTGATGAGCTGTTACTGGCTCCTCTTGGGTCGCCATTTCCCTCCTCCCTTCCCAATCCCAGCTGGGTACAGCTGAGGATCTGGCCCAAAGTCTGGTTTTAGCAATAGACTATTTATCTTTGGTAAGGGAGTCTGCTCGCTTTATCCCGAGCAGAGAATAGGATGGCAGGAACAACTACACGTGTACAGATAAGCTATAAAAATTCATGGTGTAGAACTGCAAACGTATTTTGGCTGTTGTCTGTTCTATTGGAACATGATTATCCAGATGTGATCTGCTGGTTACCGCTGGGATTCAGGCAGTTCTTTCAGCCAGCAGCCCAAGGAAGGGAACAGCTGTGGAACATACACTCCGAAAATTTCAATAGGTCTTTAACCTTCGCAGCCATTTGTTCTGCAGTGTGACATTTAAAACAATAAACTTCGAAACGTGTGGGCACGAGTAGAAGAAATCCATGGAAAGAAGTTCCCCTCTGGCTGGCAGCTAATGGATTGCAATCCAATTATCCATGGGTTATTCTTCTTTCTGCATTATGCAGGGCACATAATGAATGAGTACTGCTGGAGAAGCATAGCTGAGGGCACAGGGCAGGATCTGGGATCTGAACACATCGCTGGCATGAACTGAAGGCGACCCAGTTGTTCACAGACCTGGTTGCTAATTGGGCAATGTAAGCAAGGCCAGCTTGACAAGTTTTGTTTCCCTTCATCATTGTGCTGCTTTCGGTGCCTGCTCAGCTCCTCTCCTCCTCTCGCAGGAGGAAGGCTGGAGTAGGGCAGGGTGTAGCTCTCTTAGTCTATTAATGAGCACATTTTCAGAAGGAATTTTATACATTTGTCGGGGAAAGGTTTACTGAGCAAATGAGTTCTTGGAAATGCTGCTCCGTTTGTGGTCTCTGTCGTGTGTTTTGGGTTGAAGAAGGGATTACTCATTTCCTCTGTGTGTGATAATCTTATATGCAGCCATTAAATGCACACCCACACATTCTGCGTGTGCCAGGTAGAATGTGTATGTAGTATTTAATCCTTATTAAACCTTCTAGAGGTGACCAAGAACTTTATGTTCTATTTTTAGAAGTCCCTTCATCGGAAGGAAAAGAGGGAGGGAAGGTATTTCAAACATACTTTCCTTCTAGAAACATTCCAGCATCTTTTCATGGAAGCATCCTAAATCTTGTGATTTTAGCTACCTTAAGTGTTTAAAATCCTGCTTTCACTGAACTTCCCAGTGCTTCAGCATCTGGTTCCCACTTGAGTATTTGTATTTTTGTTGCCCTCACCACATCTCTCTCCCTGTAGGGATACCAGGACTCTTCCCTGTGCTCTTTAAGGAGAAGTCAGTATTTTTTTGTGAAAAAATGCGTGGATGTTCTGGGTAAAAACTTTAATGATCATGCTCTTAAAAAAGTGAAGGACTGGCACTTAAGCTACACAAGACCCAATATTAAAGTGTTTATTTTACTTCCTCTGAATCAGGATCAGAACACACTTCAGGAGGACGGAAAGTTGTCTTCCTTTGATGTAGGCAGTATCTTGGATGGATGGTGCAAAGGAATTATGCATTAGGTTAAGAGAGCCCTTGCTGCTATGAATGCCCAAGAATAGACTCAGCTGGTTTGGGTAGGATCAGACCCTAATCTTCATCCCAATTCTAATACATATTAGCTCAAATTATCTAACATTGATGAATTCAGCATCTTTTTATGTAATCTTCCTACTTGAATATGTATTCAGGACTAGAACTATGTTTTGGAGGTATTCCTTGTTCCTGCTCTTCCTGGAAAGAGCTTAAGGGATGCCAGGTGGCATTTGAAATGATTCCACCAGGAATGAGGCACCAGCAGATCCCTCCTGCCCTGGCACTTTCAGGCATAGCATTCCCACCAGCTTACACAGATGCAAAAAGTGGGATCAAACCAGCCTGGTACACTGGCTGCTGGATTGTGGTTGAGTTCCTGCCCCAGCTGACGCAGAGGGAGCCCTTTTGAAAATCTGACTCCTGTTTTTGGGAGCTGAAATCTTAAAAAGCTGGGTTTAGGAATGCCTGTGGTAATTTCTTAATTAAAATCTAGCATTCCTAAAACTTCAAAATAAGTGGTGTGGCAGTGCAACAGGGACCCAGAGCCTGTTCTGCAGAGTGAGGCTCCCTGCAGCTGCTTGCTCTCCACTGTTTCAACCGTGATCCCATCATTTCATTTCCTTGTATCTCCATGCTCAACATGTTTTCCTTCCTCTTCACCCTTTGAACAGTCAAATCTTGACGTCTTAAGCTGGTAAGCCCCAAAATAGCCAGGACTTGGAAGATCCCCAGCCCTGAGCCTCCCCATGGTCTCCTCATCTGCCTCTCAGGGCTGGCAGGGCTCAGCTGTCCATGTAGGGGTTCTGGGATGAAGGCTGTCATTTATTAAAACCATTTGGGGACTCGTGTGGGACAGGGACATTCCTGAGTTGGGGAGCTGATGACAGTGAGTCTGGAAGACTTCATTTCCATCTCAGCAAGGCAGTTTTCCCTTCCTGCCAGGACTGGAGTGGTTTGGCAGGACTGGGGAACCTGCAGAGCTGACTGATGTTGTGCAGATAAGTGTGGGGAACAGCTTTTTTCTGATAAATGTCCTGGCTCTTCTTGTATATGGGAGACTTTCCTGAAGAAAGGAACTTCATCTCTCTGTAAAAGCACCTTTACTCTGGGTGTCATTGTTGGTAATGATTGTGTGGCTGCCACTTTCCAACCAGTTCTGGGCAGAACCGTCAGCATCACTGCTGTGCACGGCGCTGCGAACACAAAGGATTCTTCAATGAAACAAACCCAGTAATTTCCATGGAACTGCAGTAAAACGCCTCTTGTAGCTAATTATCTGCTTAGTTAACATAGTAATACATGAGTCTGTGAAAGCCTAAATAGATTAGACAGAAGTGGAAGTTTCTTGTAAAAGCCACTGATTGCTTTATATGCTAATCACTGATAATTATTTAACACAAGGCTTGCAGGGATGATTGTTCTGATAGCAGCTGAGAGGCTCAGACAGATTGAGTGTCGTTCTGTAAAGACCCATTTCCCCATCCATTTGCAAATTCGGGCATTCTTTGTAGCCTCTGTTAATAGTACCCAAATTCAGAAAAGGTGACTTATTTCTACAGCAGATCCTGGATTGTCCACGTATTCCAGGTCACTTTCCTGTCAGAGCTTGGGCACGAGGGTTTGGTGAGGTTTTCAGCTGAGCCAGTCAAGCTGGTGCTGTCCAGAGGGATTCATGGTGGGGGATGCTGCTGTTCCACTCTGTGTGAAGGCAGAAGAGGATCCAGAATCCTTTAGCAGCAGCTCTTCCTTGTGGGAAGGTCATTTGTAATCTCAGGCTGTCATCCTTGAAATTACAGGGGAGAGTTAAATCCCAAGGGATTATTTTTTCCCCCCCATTTTTCAAATTCCCAGGTGGAAAGAAGTGGGCATGGGGGAGGGAATGCAGCTGCTGGGGCACGGGGCAGCTGAGAGCAGCTGCCCTGGGAGAAGCTCTGTGGTGGGTCCCTGGAAAAATCACATTTGCTCCTGAAAAGAAACCTAAATTTCCAGAGTGAGTGCCCTGGGAATAGAGAGGAACAAGCGTTTCTGTGTGAGAGGACTTGAACTCTGTAGGGAATGCTCTCAATCAAACACGTGCAAGACAGGGAATTCCCAGTGCAGCCCTTCATTGCCAGCGATGCTTTAGGCTAAGGCAAGGTCTGGAGTAGGAACTCCGAGGATGAGCCAAAGTATTGGGGTTTTTATATGGTAAAGAGGAATATGTAGGTTCCTCTGCATGCCCAGGGACTTTCTTTGCTGTGCAGGGACCTCCACACTGGTACTTTTAAAGCTGTCTGGGGTACAGGGAGCAGAACAGCCTGGTCCATCCTTTGCCTCCAGGGCAGGATCCACCTACCTAAACCATGTGTGGCTAATGACTGTCTCACCTGCACTCCACTGGGTGTTTTATGAGCCTTGCTAATTGAGATATTTGAAAAAAAACCCTGAATCTGCAGTTTCAGTCAGTGACTATTTGCCCTTTCTATTTGTAGCAATTTCCGGACATAGTTATTGTATCTATGGCTAAATAAGCAATTTCAGTTCTTTTCATTGTCATGTTTTCTAGACTTCAGATCATTCTCATTGCTTTCCTTTGGATTCTCTCCAGTTATTTCACATCATTTCTTGAAATGAAGTGCTCAGAGAAGAGATGCAGTGTTTCAGTTCCGTTTTTGTCTGTGGGGAAAGCTGTTGCCTTTGTGATGGGGAGCAATCAAAAAAGAGCTTTCCAAAGTATTGAAAGATAGCTGGGGTCCAGAGAATCATATAAAGTCCTTACCTGGAACAGAAAACAGAAGAAAACTTAAAATATTTCATTAAAATAATGAGCTAAGTTTTATTACATGCTCCTTGGGGGTGGTGTAGTTTAAAAAGGACAGGTTGTCCAGAGAAGCTGTGGCTGCCCCATCTCTGGAAGTGTCCAAGGCCAGGCTGGACGGGACTTGGAGCACCCTGGTCTAGTGGAAGGTGTCCCTGCCCATGGCAGGGGGGGGAACGAGATGAACTTTGAGGTCCCTTTCAGCCCAAACCAGCCTGGGATTCTGTTCTGTGATTCTAAAAGCTCCTGCATGAACCCTGCACTGCTCGTTCAGCAGTGGGAACTGTGAGGAGCCATCTCCATCCCTGTGCTGCTCAGAGCAGGAGCACCAGAGAGAGGTGGAGCAGCCAAGGGACAGCCCTGAGAGCTCTCTTGGTGACACGGGGTCACTCCTGCCGGGCTCTGCCACCCAGCCCTGCTTTGTTTCTCTCCCAGCTGAACAAATCACCACCAAGGAGCTCAGACTTGCTTAGGGGGCTCAAGGCCAGCTGCAAACTTCCACAGCACTGTTTCCAAGGAGTCTTTTTTGTCAAGTGACCAAAAAAACCAGCCCTGGGAGCGGTGGAGCTTGTGGCTTATTTTTCCCTGTGTTTTTGGAGGTGTTTTCTCTCACCTGAGTTCTGGCTTTGGCTTTGTGTTTCAGCTGTGGAAGCCGAGTGCTTGTGTGTGGATGCTGGGCTGTGAAGGATTGCACTGTCTTTGTTCATTAAAATATTCAGGGGCTTTTTGTCCCCACCTGCAGCCAGTGACCCGAAGTTGGATTTTACACTTCACTGCTGGCTCCCTGCTGCCTTCCACGAGCATCACCAGCTCCAGCCCTGACCCCTGTGTGTTCCTTCCACGTGTTTGTAATGTTCCCTATTACCTGCAGCCAGCTGCCTGCACTAATTACAGGGCCCTTTACAACCAGCAGAGTTGGTGTCTGTGCATTGCAGGGTATAAATCAAGTTTGCATTTCTTCACCTTTTTTCCTGGTCTAGTGTTTCCTCGTTGCCCTTTAATGAGGCCACAGAGCACAGGCAGCACGTTGTGCTGCCACTGTTGCCAATATTTAATTGTGTTTGGCTTTGTGGTGGCAGCCATTGCCTTGAAAAAGCCATCAGGATGCCCTCAAATTCACATTGTCAGGGAAGGAGGATACGGAACTCCCTCCGAGAAGAAGGGCAAGAAATGCACATTTGAAGCAATGCAAGTGAAGCCAAACACACCTAAAAATGTCAGAGGTGAAGTTTCTGTTACAAACTGCAATTCCAAAGGGTGGTCCTTCGGGGGTGCAGTTTGCAGTGGACAAACAGAGAAGGTGAATTACAATTAGAAGTCCTGGGTTTTTTTAAATATTGTGAAGCTATGTTTCTCTCTGCCCTTTAATTCTTCTCCGTGCAATATTTACACTAAGAGAGGGGAAAGATTTCTTTCTATATTAGACTTCTGAATCCTTTGGTCAAGTGGAAAAGTTAAAGGAAAAAAAACCCAGAAAAAACAGCTTCCACTGGCCCATGTGCTGTTGCATCCAGTGATAACAAAGGAGTAACAAGGCAGAGATTTGATATTTCAGTATAATTTAAGTAAAACTGCCTTGCATTTTCTGCCTAAAAAGTAAGAAAATTTATTATGATTTTCTTTAGCATAAAATAACTACATTTTGCAAACTGTTAAGAAACATTACATCTTGGGACAAAGATTTTGAACTGAAAGAAGTCAGGTTTATATAAGATATTAGGGAGAATTTTTTACTCAGAGGGTGGTGAGACCCTGGCACAGGGTGCCCAGAGAAGCTGTGGCTGCCCCATCCCTGGAAGTGTCCAAGGCCAGGCTGGATGGGGCTTGGAGCAACCTGGGATAGGGGGAGGTGTCCCTGCCCATGGCAGGGGGGGTGGAATGAAATGAACTTTAAAGTCCTTTCGAACCCTAACTAGTCTATGATTCCATGATCTTCAGATAGAATCAGCTTTACTCATTGTGCAGCCTCTTCCTGAGTACTTGCTCCAAGCTGTTTCAGCCCCCTTGGGTCCTCACTGCCAGTTTGGGGTTACCTGCAATGACTGCACCTCTTTCTAATTTGAATTTTATAAATGCCAGGATTCTTGTTGATGCCTGTCTAAAAACAAGTGTTGAACTTGCAGCTATTTGTAGAATCCTTGGTTTAAACTCTGCCTCCAAGTGTGGCTTTACCACCAGAATGGGCAACTCGTGCTTTTTTCCTCTTAAAGAAAATGCCCTTAAAAAACTGCCTTAAACTGAAAATTAGCCGTGTATTCCCTAAATGTGATAGATGAAGCAGTGCAGGAGAAAAAAATTCACTTCATTGTGTGCTTTGGACAGAAACTTGCAGCAATCCCCGTTTGTCAGGCTGTTGTGGTTTGTTATAATACACTGGACCACGCAAGGTGCCAAATCAATGCACGTTCCCTATAGAAGTGTTTCTCCTTGGTTAACCAGGTTAAACCACTTAGCTCTTATTTTATTATCCCATTAGCAATCCAAAGCCCATGTTTTTTGGGTTCCAAGCTGATGTAGTTCCATGGGCAGCCGTTGAAATTTGCCAGAATCCCCTGGGCTCCAGTAATTCTAATTGAAGTTGGCACAAATTTGAAATGCAGGCAGCGATAAGCTGTTGTAAGTCTTGGAGCATTGCAGAGCAAAATGGGAAATGCTTGTTATATGAGGTTATTTGAGCAGATTTAACCATTTTAGGGCACAGATAATTTTGGTATGGAGCTAAATTATGGGTCCACGTGGTGATGTGTGTTCCTCTACAAATGAGGATGAGATGCAAGAATAATTGCACCTGAACTTGGGGTTTTTTGATGCAGACTTTTTTCTGGTGCTCCTGGGAATGATCCCTTGAGTCCTTTTAGTGTCTACTTTTCTGTGGAATTAGAATAAAGAATTTTTTCAGTGTAGGCTTGTCGCAGCTGTTCCCTGACTTTGCAGACAAGGGCAGACCCCAACCATTGTCCCCACCCCTTCTCCACTCCCTTCCCTGGTCTAATGGCTTGTTTATATCCTCTGCTTTTAGAGATTTACGCTTCAACCACATCAAGGAGATACAACCTGGAGCCTTCAGAAGACTGAAGAACCTCAACACACTGTAAGTTGCACTCCGAGGATATCCATTTATTACTTGTGTTAGTACTGTCCCCTAAAATGGCTTAAAGGTGGCCTTGGGCTCTTAGTTATTTCAGTCAAGTTGTGCATACCCAGCCAAAGCTTTAAAATTTCCTCTGTTCCACCGCGGATCGTGTTTCTTACCTTTTTTTAAATTTAAACGTGGTGTTTAATAACTTTTATTTTTCACACTTAACCTCTCTGTTCAAAAACAAAATATGATGAGCTCTAGCACTGACTGAGGATGTTTGAGCAGGTATGGCCATAGAGTAGCCCATGAAAGAATTTCTCACCTGGGATCAAGACAGTGGAGGGATGGATTAAAATCTTCTTCCTTTCCATGGTCTCCTCTAACTCATGAGCCCCATCAGTTGCTCTACAAGAGTTTGACTGAGCATCCTTCAAATGCCATCTTGCCCCTATGCCTTGCCCTAAAAGAGGTGCCTACAGCTGCCCTGCTCCAGGTAGGAATGGGGGTGGGAAGCTGCCCTTCCAGCCTCGTACCCCACTCTCACATCACTGTACACACTGCTCCACGAACCAGCTTCTCACTCTTCCCAAAGGAAATCCTGGGAGCTTCTGCTCCTTCTGGCTGCTGCAGGGCTGAGGGTTTGGAGAGAGATCTGAGTGCATCTGCACCCCGTAGCCAAGGAGCTGAAAACACACCAGCTCCCAAATCAGAACCAGAAGCTGTGTCAGCACAGCACTGAGCTGGATGTAGCTGGGCTGTTGAGACTCAGATCTAATTATTTGAGCTGTGACATGGTGCTAACAGCCATAGGATTTCCAGGTCCAAGCCGGAATTCCTCAGTGAGGCAAAGCAGCTCCTTTGGGAACCTGACAGATGTTCATACATTCATGATCCCAAATGGCAGCAGAAAGTTCAGGCTTGGTTTTTATGGTCTGGCCTTGAGCGATCTGAAGTCCCTGATCCTGTGAAGGTGGCAGAGCTGAAGGAAGGCAAACCTGGGCAATAATGCACTCAGTCAACTCTTAAGTCATTGTAGGAAAAGTGGGATTACAGCAGGACTTTATTATAGAGACCTGCTCAAGTGTTATCTTTGAAAAATCAACATTTGCCAAAGCTTGTTCCACTCTCTGTGTGGGACTGAGTGGCCAAGCCATGGCTGCAGGATGCTCCAGAGTACCCTGGCTGTGGCCCAGGACAGGTGGTCATGGAGTGGGCTGGTCCAAAATTGTATTGCCACTGATGCTGTTCATCTGGAACAGCCCAGGTTAGTCTCACAGGCAGCACCGTGGGGTACTTAATTGCCAAAAATAATAGGGAAGAATGGATGCTTTGGATGGGTTTCTGTCATTTGAGATAGGGTCAGATACAGTGAGAAATGAGACAAAAATATCTAGAGAGATAGTAGAGTCCAAGTCTGTAGGGTTTTGCCTTATCACAGAGCTCTGCTGAGGCCTCTTGATCTCCAGCCCTGCTCTTCCACCCCTGGAGCTCTCCTGAGTCGAAGAAACAAAGGGTTCCAGATGATGTCATCTCTGTGTGATGCAGGCAGATGTTTGGCAGCAGCTCCAAGACCACCAGGCGAGTTTCAGCCGAGCCCTGGGGAAAATGAGGATGCTGGCAGGGCTTCACTGGAAGAGATGTTCCACCCAGCCTGCCGAGCTTTGTAAGGGGTCCCAATTCCTGCCCTGCCAGCACCTTGGACTGGGCAGGTCTCTGACCTGTGCAGGACTTTGCTTTTGTCTTTCTGACTCCTCCCCTCTGCATAGAGGTAGATGCAGATAGAGCCTGGCTGAGGGGGAAAGACCTGACTCTCTCTAACACCTGTTTGTGCTCCATGAATTTCTCCAATTCTTTTTCCTTTCTGTCTCCACACTCTCCTGGACAGAGGCATCAAGGACAGCAAATCCTTGAGCAGTACCAGAGGGAATAGGCATGAATGTACCCCCTGCCATCCCTGACCTCATGATTTGGGATGCCAGGCCAGTAGGAACAATGTGTTTTCCCAGGTGCTGGGCAGACACTCCTGCTTTCCCTAAACAATGTCCTGTGGCCATTGGCAGGGCTGGAATACTGGACTAGGTGAAACACTGCTCTGACAAAATACTGTATCTTTATATTTGGATTCTGAAAATCAACCTGATTTGCCCAGGAAACGTTTCCATTTAGATAGTACTTCTTACGCTTAGTTGTATTTCCTGGTTCCAGCAAACTGGAACATTCAGTTATTCTCACACTTGTAGTAAACTCCCACGGCTGAGGAGATTGATAACTGACTGAGAGAACATTGGACCTCACAGTCCTGAAACAAATTTCTCTCCAGGAACTTTGGTTTGTCCAATTCCCACATCAAAACTGACAAGAGCTGAAGAATTTGCTGATGTTTCTTAGATAGTAAATTTTGCCCTTAGGTAGCTTTGCAAGTGATAAAGAGAATAAATCCTTTCAAATCCCTGAGAGACTTCCTGGGAAAATTTGTCCAGAAAATTTGAAGTGAGAGGTTTGGAGGATAGAATAGCCCAGGTTCCACGTGCAGAGCTCTGAGCTTGCGGCTCTCTGCCATTGAATTTAAATAAATCTTCCATAAGCAAATAAATGTTTTTTAAAGAGCTTTTTCCACTAATGGCAGAGGAAGAGCAGCAGATTCTGGTGAAGCTTCTGTTCTCCATCTCCTTTAGGGCAGGGTGGCTGTTCTGTATCCAAGTTTGACAGTTTATAAACCACCCTGAAAAGGAAACCTTTGTAGCCTGTGTTAGGTGCAGGGAAATGGGCTGACAGGAGAGGAGCCTGTGTGGATGTCCAGTGGGGCTGTTCAACAGTTCAAACCCTCCCCTGGCTCCTCTCTGTTTTCCTCTGGTGTTGGAGATTTGATAAATCACAGAGCACTACTTTAGCATTAAAAAAAGGGGCTCTGTTTGTGGAAGAGACACAGTCACTGTTTGCTTCCAGCTGGGGACCCGTGGTACAGCATCACAGGTGATGAGCAGTTATCCCAAATCCTGCACTGCTGGGAGCTTCTGTGTTGGCTGTGTGCACCTGGAGAAGTTCTCCTGGGCTAAACATCCTAGAGAGTTGTAAGATTTCCTCATCCCTTCCTATTGGCTCTGCTCTGTTCCCATCTGCGTGTATTTGTAAATTCTTAATGTGTCCTCTTGGTACAAAAATAAAAAATAACAAGATAAGGTAACAGGGAGAGTGAGACAGAAACCCCTTGTGTCTGCCATCCACAAACCCCCCCAGCTCCAGGAGAGCTGTTTTGCTGCAGTTTGCCATCACTCTCTGCGTGGCTGAAGCCAGCATTAGCTCAGAGCAGGTGCTGGGCTGTGGGAGAGAGGAAACTCTGTGAGCCCATGGTGAGGCACAGCCTCTTGCTGGTTTTGCTCCTTTAGGTCATTTTTGGGTGGGGATGGATGATGACATCCCTGTGAGGCCTCTCTTTACGTGTTCCCAGAGGAGTCAGCACTGCCCTGTCAGCCCGGTTGGTTCATTGCTGTATTTTCAAACCACAGGGAACCAAAGGGTTGCTGCTCCTTGGGCCTCTCCAGCACCACCCATAGAAATGTCCAGCCCAGGGACCAAAGTTTCTTAACATCCCCAGTGTGTATTTTGTTCTTCCTGAGGCAAGAACACCCTAGAGAACAGGGATTCTGTGGAGACCATGTTGTTTGTGTCCCTGCCTGGCCCTTTGCCCTGTCACTGCTCACATCATATTTCTCTTTCTGCTTAGGTGAGAGCAAAAGCACTTCTGCTGAGCCCTGCAGCTCTGCTTTAGGTGCTGCTTGTGAAGGATCTCAGGGCAAACAACAGCAGTAATGTGGAGTTTCTGCCTTTTACCCTCTAGTAACTCTTGACAGAATGTGCTCCTGCCAGAAAGGAGGGGATGTCAGAGCCTGCTTGGGTCTCAGAATAGAAGTTCCTCCCTTAAAGATGGGAAATGGATATTCCAGATCATTTTGTCAACAAAGGGGAATGCGTGGCTGAACATAAAACTCACTTTTTCTCCCCCTCTAAATACACTACATGATGATTTCTATTAATGGCGTGAGGAAAAAAATAGCTGTTTTGTCACAATGACTGTAGCATGTGGTTTGTCAAATGAAAAGAGGAAGGAGAACATGGTTTGAGTCTGAATTCTGTACTGTCACATCATTTAATACATTCTTCAAAATAGAAAATCACTCATTTAATGCAACTTAAGCCTGTGCCTGGCAACCTCGAGGGAGGGTGGGGAAGGAGAAGGGAGAGGCAGTCAGGACATAAAACCTAAAGGAAACTGAATGTAAAATGTTCTCTTGGTGAATCTGGGCCAGATCTCATGGTGCTTATATATCTCAAACATCCCAGAAGAGTTTTGCAGGAATAAAATCTGTGTGATTGAGTTCTCCTACTCATTTGGAGTCCAATTCACCGTCTGGCATGAAGGGGAATGCCCCATCCTTTTGCTAGGAAACATGCTTCTGATACTTTTAATTTAGCCTGTTTTTTTACAGGGTGTGCTTAAGATAATGATAGTGGTAATGATCTTTCCAGAATCTGTCGGAGCATTTATTCCCAGCAGATCTGGGATCTCAGCTTTCAGCCCTCTAAGGGTAGCAGGAATTTGGGCATTTTTGCTATGGATGGCAGCTGGGACCGACAGCCAGGCCATGCCAGGATTTTGCACGCTTCTCTGCCTGGGTGAATTGCACAGGAGTCAAGGAGCAGACAGCTGTGCAGGAGCCATCCAAAGTCTTTCTAGGAGCCAGATGTGCTGCCTTGTCCATGGATTTCTCTGAAAGCAGCATTTTGGATTAAGTGGACTGTTATGGACTTCATCAATTATCTCACTCTCGAATGTTTTCCAGGCCTTATCCTTCCATTACAATGGGGAATCCTGAGACAGGAAGCAGAGATGGCTTCTTCCACGCAGTTTTTATTCTTAAATCAGGCATTGAACAAATTTTTGAGTATCAGACGATGAGATAAGAGCCCTGTGTGCTGCTTGCCATCTGAACTTCCAGGATTCATCTTATTTGGCTGGGTCAGTGATTACACTCCCTTGAACTGCACAAAATAGCCAAGACAACAAAACAGACAGGGATAATGCTTTTAAATAGCCCCAAAACACAGCCAGACAACATAATGCAATCTGAAATCCCAGTGGAGATCAGTCCTGGTCTGAACTCTGAGCATTAAAGATAAAGCTCAGTGAATGGCTCCAGACCGTGGTGCTCTGTGGGGCTGCTCAGGCTGTTGGTGTGACCCTGCTCACCTGGTCACTGTCACCTGTCCCCTGGGAGGCAAATGGCCAATGCCAGCTGTGTGACAGGTGCTCACATCCATGGCAATGACATCGGTGCTGGCACCTCTCTGTCAGCCCATTGTGTGCTCAGAAGTGTGGCCAAGGATCAGATAACAGAGAACAAGCTGCCTTCGTCCTGCTCTGGCCAGAGATGAAAGCTGATAGGGGCAGGGAGGGAAGCATGGCTGATGCCTGTGTTGTCTTTGTCCTGCGGGTAAATAGACAAAAGCCTTCTCCCACACTGCTCTCAGGCAGTTATTTCCAGCCCTCGGGTGTTCAGTCACCAAATAAACTTTTGGGTTGGTGCTCAGGGACTGTATTTTCACTCAGCATAGCTGGCTGTCAAAGCAAGATCATGTGTTCCGAGGACTTGACATCATTTTTGCATCCTTATGAGTGAGCTTGGGCTGTTTGACCTCAGCCGTGGGTATGGAGCTATTGCTTCCAGCTGTGCAGGAGCTTTCCAGCAACACTCTGCCTTAACCTCCTCAGGCTGCCTGTGCCAGCCCTGGTGATGTGCAGTCAGGCAGTGGCACCCACATCCATGGTATCAGGGCAGCCAATCCAGGGAGGATCGGCAAATCAAGGATAACGAGGTTTTGCTCAACCCCTTATTACCAAAGTTGTTTGCTCTTAAGTTTCTCACATGCTTTTTTTGACTCTCAGTGTAATTCTTCACCTGAGAACAAGTTGGTGGGAAGCTGGTGTGACTCAGGTGCCTGGAGAGAACTTGTGAAGCTGCCATGCCATGTGTGTGCTTCTGGCATCTTTTATCTCTTCTCTCATCCTTGAGGTGTTTGATTTTACCTTAATCTTCTTTTCCCACAAGTTTTTTTTTACCATTTCTCCCCATCTCTTTGTATTTTCTCTTCATCCTTTACCTGCACAAACTGTTTTTCCTCAGGAAATTACCTTGGCTCGTAATGCCAGAGTCTGGCTGCTCTTTCTTCTCCAGAAAAGCGAGGCAGAAGATGGGGTTTTACTGCTGGGAAAGTGCTGAACTGTCTTCTCACCTGCTGCCTGGTGGCAGATCATTCCTGAGGAGCAGAGCTATGGCAAAAATCAACTTGTGAAATGCACATCCAGTGCATGTATTGAATGTGACCCAACTTTGAAAGGTCTGGCTGCTTGCACAGGGAATTGCTGTTTTTCCTACAACACCAGAAAAAGAAATCTTTGCAGTACACAGTCACAGATTCCCTCTCTGCCCACAACTCCATTTAGGAATTTTAAAAATTAGCGTGGCTGGTGAAATAGCTCTGGGCTATTCATCTCTAAAAGCTCCACCAGCTCTGAGCTTTGCCAGATCTGAGCATCCGTGGGACACCACAGCGAGAGACCCGCGGGAGTGCGGCCGGGCAGCCACGACAAACAGCTAAACTCTGTGCATTGGAGAGCTATTTATAAGTGATTTATTGTGTTTTCTCGGTGCTGGGCTTGGCAGGGGCTGCAGGAGAGTGTTCTGTGTGGTTACACTGCTGCACACAGCGTGGTTCTTACGGGGCTGGGCTGTTTCTGGTCACTGGCACCGGCCACCGTTTGCATGCACAGTTGTGGCAACTGCACACACAGGTCACATGTGGCTTCCCTGGGCCTTGGGGTCCAGAGGTTTTGTATTAAAATCTGGCACAAGGCTGCCGAGATCGAAAGAGGCTGTCTCTGAGCGGCCTCAGGAGTCAAAGTTGAATTTATTTCCTTCGCATTTGCAGGTATCGGTTACGAAGTGATTAGAGCAAAGCCATCACCATTTTATAGCTCCTACAACTCCACTGAGAACTGGTGTTTTAAACTGCATTTGTACTTTTAAAAACTGGCTCTGCACTGCCCTGCTCACTCGTTGAACACAACCAGATACCTCCAAAACCCATCATGATTGTACAAGAGTGGCAGCAATGGGTTAATATCTCACTCCCCTACACTTCTGTCTGTGAGTGTCCCTTTCTCTTATCCCTTTCCTGGACAAAATTGTACATTTGGGGTGAAAACTCTGGCAAAAGATAAGGAAAATTCTTCGGACACTGCAATACCTCTCATTGACCTGGCTGGTGTGAGTACCCAAACTTTGACTTTCCAACCCCATTAAATCTTAAATTCTGTGACACCCGGGTTCAGGATTTTTCATTGGGCATCCAAGAACAGAAATGCCACAAATCTCACATGTGTTGAATTCACCAGCTGCGTTTTTCTTTCTTGATTTGAACAGGCTGCTGAACAATAACCAGATAAAACAAATCGTGAGGAGATCCTTTGAAGATCTGGACAACCTGAAATACCTGTGAGTTGGTAGCTCAGTAATTTCTTAACCTCTTTAAAATCTAACAACCCACTTTTAGTGTTTGCCAGTCAAGGATGTATTTTCTGCCTTTGGAGTTCAGTGTCAGAGGTACAAAATATTGCCCTTGAATCCAGGCAGCAAGTTCTGCTTTGGGTTGAGGGTCATTGCTGTCTCCTGTGACTTTTTAGAACACAACTGCTCATCAGTTGGCCTAATGCTGTTTCATTTCTCTCCTTTTCAAAGCTACCTTTACAAAAATGAAATTCAGAGCATCCAGCAACATGCCTTCCACGGGCTCCGTTCCCTGGAGCAGCTGTAAGTACAGACGAGCCTTGTTTGTGTCTGTGTTCCCAGGCTCGGAGAGCAGCAGGCACTTAGCGAGGGGTGGGATGAAGCTTCTGCTCTTTCATCATCCAGATCTGCCAGACTGCCCTGGGTTCATTTGAAAACAGCTGGTCTGAGTATTGGTTTTGGTTAGTTAGTACTGAGGTCTCTTCCTACTGGTGTTCCATATGTTTTCTCATGCCCCTAAACCTCTGGAGCATAGGAAGAACCCATCTGTGCTTCTGATGGCCTTTATTTGCAAGGACCTTGTGATGGGAGGAGAGAGGGGTCTGCAGGATGGCTGGAAGCAGAAGGCAGCTGCTCTGCTGGGTTTGTGTCTGGGGATTCCTCGAGAAGAGAGTCAGATCTGGTCCTTTGCTTAAGCCGAGGGTGCTGGTTGAGTTTCCCTCTCATCCAAAGCTCTGCTGGGAATGAATGGATGAAGTGCAAGCTGAGAGCTGGGGCAGCTGAGTATTCCTGGGAGCTACCAGGGCGGTGGAGCTCCCATGCTGCAAAGCATCTGGAAATTGCAGAGGGGGGAAGATGATGGATCCAAACAAACACAGTAATGACCCTCCCTCAAGCTGCGTGGCACTCTGAGCTGGATCTGGGGTGAAGGGAGCCTCGTGTGTTTTCCTGGCAGCTGGAGTCCATCACAGTGACACTCCAGCAGTCCCCGTTTTCTCCCCTTCTGTGTATGGCAAAACTCTGCTGTTTACTCAAAGAAGTTTTGTTTTTTGACTCTTAGTGCTCCGTGCTCGAGGTGAGATGGGCAGACTGAGGCCTGACTCTTCTGAAGTGTCTTCCTAAACTGGGATTGGATTTTTCTTACTTGGGACTGGTGGAGAGAGTGTGAGCTTGGATATTTGAATCATAGATACATGGAATGGTTTGGCTTGGAAGGGATCGTAGAGCTCCTTTTATTCCACCCCCTGCCACTACCCCAGGCTGCTCCCAACCCAGTCCAACCTGGCCTTGGACACTTCCAAGGATGGGGCAGCCACAGCTTCTCTGGGTACCCTGTGCCAGGGCCTCACCACCATCACAGGGAAGAACTTCTTCCTAATGATTTATTCTTTTGAAATATAGGAATTACTTGCATCATTGGAGAACAGGGACCAAAGGTGAAACTGGTCTAATTCCTGAATTGTTCCCAGCTGCAGCATTTATAGGGCTGGAATGTAACCAAGGATTTTGCTGTAAAAGGAATAGGATCCAGCTTGTTCTCCAGGTTGACAGCGCGAGAGGACAGAGCATAACTGGAAGTTTCAGGCAATCCTAACAATAGGTCTGCCACCAAGCTTGTGTGCAACGTGGTTTTCCATCAGCCACCTCAGCAAGGATGCCTGGGAGAAAATTTAGGAAGCTGAAACTGGCTCTAAGCTGAGCTTAGAGAGCTGATGCTGCCCACAGGGATACTTCAGCAGTGAGCGTTCCAGACTTGATGTCACGAATAAAAGAAAAAAACAAAACCAACAAACCCAAAAAACCAACAAACAACCCGCTGAAAGTCCCATCTGTTTTCAATCCCAGGCAGGCTCCGCTCCAAAAGAATTAGCTTTGCTCAAATCCTACCCCGTTTTCCTGTCCCCCACAAGCCAGCTTTTCAAGAAAAAGTATAACCCGATTGATGGACGGGATCAGATGCTTTCCTAAAGGTCCAAAGCAATCTCAGCAGACATCTGAGACTGATTGGAGCACGTCCCTGTCTTCCCCACTGTGACCCTCCAGTGCAGAATCTGAGTCACCCTCTCCCAGTTTGAGCTCTGATACTGGACCATTTATCATGAATCCTTCCATTACAAATCAAACAGCCATGTGGAGGCTTAGGCAATTATTTCTCAATGCAGTCTGCTACAATAGCAGAATGAGCATTTGTAGATCGGTGATTAATCTGTGTCTGCTGTGAAATTTATGCCTGTGTAAAATAAAGAGGAAGAGTTTAGGCAACTTCGGGACTGTACAAAATCCATCTAAAGGTCAGGAATGTGCCAGCTGTGCTGGTGAATGTCACAGCTCATGGCAACAGAGAGGCTCAGGTGTTGTGATGAGTTGCTCTGCAGGCACCAGGTTTCTTTTCTTGATGGCAAGAGGCGACCTGTGACAGGCAGGAGGTCCCCCAGGCCTCTGGAGTGGGAGGTCACACTCTGGATTTCAGTGGAACAAAAAATATTAGTCTGTATCAGAGCAGAAAAGCTGTGTTGGCTGCTGTGTTTGCATGTGGAAACTGGAGACACTAAAGTGGATTCTGGCTTCTCAACACCTGCCCTGAGATGAGTGACCAGCTGGGGGGACTGGTGGATTGATCTGGGAAGATGTTCTGTCTCTTAACCACCATCACGTGTGATTTCTGTGTGATTTCTGTATCACAGGTACCTGCATTTTAACAACCTGGAAAGTCTGGAGCTGGAGACTTTTAGTGACCTGCCTAAACTTGAAAGGCTGTGAGTAAAGATGGGATATTTTTTGGGACTAATAGGGTGAGGAGAAGGGGGAAAACCCCTTTATTTAGTGTAGCAGTTTTGGTAGCATGGAGTGTGATCTTCAAAATGCAAAAAGAAACTTCTTTAAAGAAAGAGATTTTACATAATTGCCGAGTAGGAGGGTGACTGAGGATGTGAAGGGAATTTCCCATTTTATGTTATGTTCAGGTTTCCATCTAAATAGGAGTAAATCTGCAGAGAGTCCTACAGCTGGTCAAGCCAAGTGAAATTTTACTCTGAGCATAAGGTCAGCAACATTAGTCACTGTTGGGCAGAGTGAGCAAAAAAAAGGGGGTGGAAAAGGGATAAAGTCAGAAGAAAGTCTAACAAGAAAAACACACATCCTTCTTGAAATCAGTAAGGAAATGAAGTCTCCTGCTCCCCAGGATTGCTTCTAGCAGTAATGGAGCCACCAGCACAACAGTCCATGTGTGGTTCCCTCTCCACGGAGAAAGCAGCAGACTTTTCTAGGCTGTGTGGAAATGTGCCTTAGGCCCATACATGCCAAGGAAATAAAATCGTGGGATCCCACACCCTTAGGAAAATTCAGACCTGGATCAGTACATGGCTGATCTCAGTCACTGTATTGGATCCAACAAAAATTCTGGATTTAAATTTTAAAGGAAGGTTTTTCAGCATCCAAGCTGGGCAACCAGGCTGAGCTCTGGTGCACACGTGTGTGTGAGGACATTTGCACTCCAGCTGTGCTGCTTTTGTGTTCTCTCCTGTTCCACCACCTCCTAAAATTGCTTCATATATTTTATCAGTGGTCTCTTAAGAGTTTTAGATGTAACCAGCATAAGTAAATTCCCCCACCATTATGGGAACGGGGAGTTAATTATCCCTTCTTGGTCCCCACTGATGCATTTTAGTGCAGTCAGGGTTTTTCCCTAAGAACTGGGGAGTTTTATGTGTGTGCTAAGATTCTGGAAGTGAGAATTTGCCTCAGTTTTGTTCAGAGATAAGCCCAGTTCAGGTGGCTGTTGTCTGAATTAGATTTGCTCATGGATTTGGGTTAATAACTACACAGAGTCTAAGGCAGGAGCTGTCTAACTCCAGTGGCTGTCCCTGTAAAATTGTCACATCACCTGCACAGGGGAAGGAAAAGGTCCCTTCTAAACTGGAGCTGACCCAGGCCCAGAAAACAGAGGGTGGGTCCAATCTGGGGGGATTTTGCACCCTTTCTCCTCCCTTTGCAGAGAGACTGGAAGGGTCCAGTTTAAACCTGTTCCATCACATCCTGAGTCACTGTTTCCAGCCCACACCCACTCTCGGCTTTGGCATATTACATCACACCCACCAAGGGATGAAATCCCTCCAGCTCATGGAAACAAACACGGAATTTAAAAACTGAGCTCCATTTTGATGAGCAGCCTTTGCATTTAAACCAAGTGGTGACCCGGGGTGTTATCATCCTCACAGTGCAAATACTGAATAATGTTTTGGCATGGCTTCTCCCACTGCAGATTCTTGCACAACAACAAGATTTCCAGGATTCATCCAGGGACATTCTCTCAACTGGAATCCCTCAAACGGCTGTAAGTAAAAAACATTGCCTGCAAAGAGGACTTGTTTGTCTTCAATCAGATGGGCAGGACCTGAGGAAGAATGTGCCTGGTTGGCAAAGCTTTTAGTTGTTGCACTTCTAAGGCCACTGCTAAGTTTATAAAACAGTTTTGATTGGAACTGAAAGCTTATTTAAGCACTTAGAAGTTTCTTTATGCTAGTGTCTAATTATAATCAGCTTACATCTTAATAATGCCACAGGAATGAACGTTCCTGGGAAGTCTTCACAACAGTTTGAACCCATAAAACATCCTTGAAAAATGTAGAAGGTCCAGGTCATGGATATGACCTTGAACATGTCTGTAAATCAGGATCTAACATGGAAAGAAAAATCACGGTCATAAAAGAAAAGGCTTGTTTTCTAGATTGAAATTAGTCAGAGGGTGCAAAGGTGCATGATTCTCTTTCCATGCAGGAATTCTCCAGGGTGCTATTCCCATATTACCTGTCTGTCTCTTAAGCTTACTTCTTTCTTGCTTTGGTTTTATGATCTCTGGAAATAAGTTCTATGATGTGTTTGGGGGGGAAAAATGCAAAAGCTAAAGAATTTTGGTGTTCTGCCATGATTTTCAAGTACAATAAAATAATGTATTTCTCACTGCAGCCCTCAGTCATTTCTGCAAGCAGGTAAAATGCTTCACTTCTCTTTAACAGGGAATATCTTGTGAAATGCTGTCTGTAGGTGCCAGAGAAAAAGCTGGGGTGTCTATAAAATACTCGGTCATGGCCCTGTGTGAAATCTCACATTCTCAAATACGTGACCCTGAAAGTGTTAGACTTTTCTTCCACGGGTTTTTGGTTTTTTTTTTTTTTTTTTTGGATGGCCCAGACCCATCGACTGTAAAACTGTCAGTGGGGAAGGAGGCACAAACTAATCCCCCTGTAGTCCTTGTTTATCCTCATGGATAGCACTGCTCGTAGGAATGAGGTCAGTGCAGGGAAGAGGCTGGGGGCACTGGGAGGTCACTGGAGCTCCATTCGCTGTGGTTCAGGCTTGTGTTGAAGTAATAAAAGTTCTTCCACTTGTGCAGAAATGCTGCAACCCCTCACAGCTGGTTACAGAAAGAGACTGATCCCATCCACACATAAATCAAGGGGGAAGTTTTTTGGAGCAAAAAGAGAAAAGCTGTAACAGAGGCAGTTCTTATAGAATTCAGTAAAGGTTGCAATCTCCATCCCAGGCTAAAACCCAATATTTCAGTGTCTCAATTAGTCAAAAAATGCATAATCCAGTTTAACTGAATAATTTCTATTTGAAACTGGAATGGTTGATGGTGATGTTAGTTTTACAATTAAACCCTTCTACTTGGTTAAGCATCCTAGTTAACCATCATGCCAATGAGATATCTCACATTTTCACTTGAGATGGAATCAAATTCAGGACGAACCACCCAAGTGACCCTTCACTCCAGAGGACTGTTCCCCTCCCGTGCCCTGGAGAAGGAGGCAGCACAGCATTCGGAGGCTGGGCACTGAGCTGCCTTTTCCTGGCTGTTGCAGGCGGCTGGACTCCAACTCCCTGTTCTGTGACTGTGACCTGCTGTGGCTGGCAGAGCTGCTGAAGAAATACGCGGAGCAGGGCAGCATCCAGACAGCTGCCACCTGCGAGGCTCCTCGGGACCTGCACGGCCGCTCCATCGTCACCTTGACCGCCCAGGAGTTCAACTGTGGTGAGTGAGGTCAAACCCCTCCACTGGCCACCCTCACCCCCTGGAGCTGGGCTTTGGTCTGGGAATTGCTTCCTCCATCCCTTTTCCTCCCTCTCCCCACTCCTGGCATCCTGATTTCTCCCTCCTTCACTGCTGAAATGGGAAAGTCCCAGTGGGGCTGGAGGAGGAAGCTGACATTCCCAGAGGTGTTGGAGGCAGCTCTGTTTTGGCTGGTGGGTGTTGTGTTGGTTTATTGGATCTGGTTTATTAGGTCTGGTTTGTTAGGTCTGGTTTATTAGGATCTGCTGCAACAGTGATTAAACCAGGAATCAGAGGAAATACCCCACATTAGACTGAACAGAAGGGGAACACTGGGAGAGCTGCAGTGTCTGGAAACACAACTGGAAACCTATGGGAGAGCATAGAAGATATGGAGCTGAATGCTTTGTTTGACCGTGGTGTAACTGATGGATCTTGTTAGGCTGTTATTCTTTAAATTTAGAATTTTAAATTAGGCTTTGTTCTGAAAAATCCTAAAATGAATTATTTCACATAGAAAAAAGACAAAGCTCTGATTTTTAAGTGGAGGTAAGTTAAAGCTCTGATTTTTAAGTGGAGGTTGGCACAAGCATTGGCTGTAGTTCCATGGTACTTCGCTGCTGGTGGAGTCAGTTTGAGAAATTCCCACTCACATGGGCTGGCTGCTAGCATTCCTCCTGGATATGCCAGTCCAGCTGTGCATGGCCCTGCTGTGAGCCAAGTGTGTGAGCTCAGCTGGATTTTGAAGAGCTCTCCATTGAATTCAGCTTGTTTTTGTAAAAAATCTTGACCATTTCACAGCTTAATTTAGGGCACAGCCATGCAAAGAGTTGAGCTGGCACAAATGGGTCTGTGACCTCAACGGAGGGGGGATAGGAAGGGCCTAGGGAAAGCAGCTGGGGACACATGGAGTGGCTGTGCCACACAACAAACAGTCCCCAACACGCTTCCAGTGCCACAGTACAGCTGTTAGTGCAAATTTGTTCTGGTTTAGGCATGGACACACAGTGGGGTGTCTATCAAACCAGCCAGAGCACCTGGTGGGAAGATTTTGCTGGCATTTGGCTTTCACTCTGGTGGTGTGCCAGCTGGGAAGACAAATGATGCAGAGTTCAGCACAAAGCTCTACCCATGCAGGTGGCTGATATCTGAGTCAGTCTGAAAGCTGCTGGTACCATTAACCCATGGCTTTGAGCAGCTGTGAGCCAGAGGGGCAAATCTGCCCTGTGTGAGTGTTTTGTACTGTGGGGCTGTGCTGGGTTTGGGCTGTGCTGGGTTTGAGTTGTGCTGGGTTTAGGTTGTGCTGGGTTTAAGCTGTGCTGGGTTTGCCTTTGGGTATTTTTCCTGAGCCATTGGAGTGGCTCCACTCTTGTGGTCCAAGGAGTGAGGACACTGACCTTCCACTGGAGGAAGTGACAGGTTCTCAATTTTAGGAATAATCCAGCTGGTTTTCCTGGATTACTGGTGAGCATGCAGATTGTGAAATGGGTAAGCTTTTCGCTGAATCAAGATCAAGCACTCCAGGGCTTGTCCATAAATCCCTCCCTTTTTTAGCACAGCCTTTCAATGTTTCATTTGCTTGGTGCTTGAGTACATCTCAAAGTGAAGCACACAGTGAAAGGCTTGGCTGGATAGGGGTAGGATGATGAATTAGGGACATAATGAATGAAATCCTGTTGGGAGGGAAGTGGTGTGGTTTGCAGGGAGCTGGCTCTGTGTTCAGGTGGAGCAGGAAGCTGCAGGCTGCCAAGGGCAGAAAAAAACCCAAGTGAGGATGCTGTTGACCTGTTTGGGGGGAGACAGGGACCAGCTCTATAATGAACCACTTTACAGCCAGGTCTGTGGGATCTGATCCACTGCCCAACATACTGAGAATAGGAACAGCAACAATTCCCCAGGGCTTTTAGTGGGTTCAGGTGAATGATGCTATTCCTTCATGACATTTGCAGGTGTTAGTGAGTTTTGGGGTGGCTCTGAGGGGATGCTGCTGTGCCTAGGGCTCTGCTGGTGCCTGTTTCTTGAGGCATTGCAGGATGGGTGTTGTGTGCCCCACCATAGCCCCAGCTGGGCTGCAGGTGGTTTTGTGCTGCTTTGGACTGGGTTGTGTTCAAATGGTGTTTTGCAGAGAGGCCTCGAATAACCTCAGAACCCCACGACGTCGATGTGCTCTTGGGAAACACAGTTTATTTCACCTGCAGGGCAGAAGGCAACCCAAAGCCTGCCATTATTTGGCTGCACAACAAGTAAGTCACACGCAAGGAGCCCTGGGGTGGCAAAGGTTTTCAAGCACTGAGCTCTTCAGTGTCTGCCTGTAATTACAAAAGCTGTTTCACACAACGTTAAAGAAAAGAAGAAAAAAGAAATGGTTATTCCGTGGGTTATATTTACCTTCCTTTTAACAGCATTCTCTGGTGACCACGTAATCCAAGTGGTGTTTTCATCTGCATTTGAAATATTTCATCTGCGTTTGTAATGGATTCCAAGAGCTTGTAACTTTCCTATAAACATACTCTGCAGGCTGAAAGCAATTGTCTTTTGATCAGGAAAGAAATAAAATCAGTGTTTCATGTTGCTCTCAGCCACCATGCTTGCCATTTGTTAACTGCTGAAATGCTTCTCACTAAAGGCTGATCATGCTAGGTATGAGGTTTCTTTCCAAAGGGAAAAATCGCCGTGCTCCACTGAAGGACGGAATTTGCAAATTCGTGTATAGGTTCTGTGCTAGATGCCAGAGTGTTCTGGGAAATGCTACACAATAAAATATTCTGTGCTCTGGCAGTTGCCCGCTGTGGAAGTGATGCTGCTTTGCTGCTTTACGAGCTTCTTGTCTGGTGAAGCCTGAGCAGGGCTGGGTTATTAATAAAAATGATCAATGTGTGCTTCTTCAGCAAACCCCCCACCAGGCAGAGTTTCAGCCCAGAGCAAAAGTTTATGGCTGAGTTAAGTCCCTTTGGAAGGAAGGTTTTGTTAGGGAAATGCTGGCAGGCTCCCAAAGACAGCAATGTAAGAAGGGTAATGATAATAAATGTTCCACAAACGAGATATGGCTGGAGTGAGGAGACACCAGGGGAATTAAATAAATGCCCAGCAAGCAGATTAGATTGCATAGTGGGTTCAGCCTTTGTCCTAGGGGGAGAGAGGTCCCTTCTTCCCTTTCAATCATCTGCGGCCATCCAAGATTCCTTCGTGCTGGGGCAAATGGGATGCAGCACTGGGACCTTCCGCCACGGGCTGGGATCCAGGAGTCGCAGGTCATTGCAGAAAGAAGGAAGATGTTTCACAGCTCTCGGGCTGGGTTGGAGTCCAAGCTGTGTTGGGGTCCCATGGTGACTTTTCAGAGCTTTTTGCTCCTCTGAGGCCTTTGAGCCTTGAGTCTGAATAGCAATGGCTGCACACAAGAACAATATTAATTCATCGTTAAATTTGCACTTAGTGAGTAAGGAGAGCAGGCTTTCTGGGTCAGGACACCCTGACAATGGCAGTGATGCTGTGACACAGGAGCAGAGTGCTCTCCTGATGGGCTGTAATCAGTGGGGAGAGAAAAAGCAGCTCACCCAGGGATTAAATCGGAGCTGGAGCTGCAGTTCAGTGCTGTGAATCAGAACTCTTGCTGCAAATTTCATGAAGTCTCAGAACAGCTCCAAGAAACACCAACTTACTGCCATGTAAGCAAAGCCCCCAGAAACCCCAGCAGCCCGAGGGGGAACCACCAGCCTTTATTCCTTTCAGATTTTGCCTGTTTGTGGCTGTTTTTTCAGCAATAAGATTGACATGAAAGATGACAACCGCCTGAACCTGCTGCAAGATGGTACCTTGATGATCCAGAACACCAAGGAGTCGGACAAAGGCGTCTACCAGTGCATGGCCAAGAACATTGCTGGGGAGGTCAAGACACAGGAAGTCGTGCTGCGCTATTTTGGCACCCCATGTAATTGAGCTTTGTGCACCCCTTGACAACCCGGCTTGGCTTGGGGATGAGAGTGGAGCTAAATCAGAGTCAGTCCCAGCTTTGTATGTGCCAAGATGTTCTTGGTGTGCTGGGGGAGAGAGTGGCTGACAGCCAAGTGAGGCCTGAGCTTAAGGGGTTCCCACTGGAGTGGGAAAAGGGGTACTTAGAGATGGAAGATAATTTGGGACTGGGGAGGGAGTTTGAAGCCTGGGATGAATTCTGTAGCACAAGGGTGAAGGGGACATGGGTGTGGGGGTGCTCCAGCACTCAGTGAGTGGGTGTGAGGAGGTGGTAGGAAGGTGCTGGGGACATTGCTCACAGTGAGGATTTGGATGTCAGGGGAGAACCAGGGTGAGTTGCTGGGTTGCAGAGGAGTCCAAGCAACTTCTGCCCTTCAGTGAGCAGGCAGCAGAGCTGGTTTCTAAAGCTCTCCTTTCCTTCCAGCCAAACCCACTTTTGTGATCCAGCCACAGAACACTGAAGTGCTGATTGGGGAAAGTGTCACCCTGGAGTGTGGGGTCTCTGGGCACCCCCACCCTCGCATCAGCTGGACCCTTGGCACGGGCTCTCCTTTGCCACAGGATTCCCGTTTCACAATCACCGGCTCTGGAGGCCTCTTCATTCAGAACGTCACCTTCTCGGACCAGGGGCAGTACAACTGCAATGCCAGCAACTCCGAGGGATCCATCCAGGCCACAGCAAGGATCATAGTGCAAGGTGAGGGCTCCCAGGCTGGTCCTGTGAAGATTCTGTGACATTTCTGGGACACAGTGTTCGGTCAGCAGGGTGTATTTGAGTCCTGTGACTGGTTCTGCTCCCATGAACTCCCTGAGTTTGCTGCCTGTGTGTTTGCTGCTGCTCAGTCACTGCTTTCCCTTCCAGATTCTCCCAGGTTTCTCGTCATTCCCACTGATCAGACAGTAACTGAGGGACAAAGTGTGGATTTCCCCTGCTCTGCTGAGGGTCACCCTCCCCCAGTGATTACCTGGACAAGGGCAGGTACTGCCTCACTTGACTCGAGGTTTCTCTCTCCCATGCCATCATCTGTGGGGTGTGGGTGGGAATAGCTGAGCTGCTGGTCCGGGAGGGGACTTGCAGGGGTGGCACAGGACAAGCTGTGAACAGCACAGACCTAGTCCCACTGGGAGGTGTGTTACAGATCACCAAGGATGGTGTTGAGGATGGTCACTGAGGAAGGAGCCTTTTAGGTCTCTGTCACAAGGAAGGCGTGTGATGGTTTTCATCAGCACGAAACCCATGGAAAGCCTCACACTTCTTCCTGCAGAGGCTTCCCACCTCCTCTGAAAAGGCAAGGTCTGGACACTCCCAAGTCAGTGGATATCAATCACAGAATTGTTTGAGTGGGAAAAGACCTCCAAGATCGTCGAGTCCAACCTTTAACCCAACACTGCCGTGTTCACCACTAAACCATGTCCCTAAATGCCAAATCTACACTTTTTTGGAACGCTTTTGGGGATGATGATTCCACCACCTCCCTTTGCAGTACCACCATGTGCCAGCTCTCTGTCACTGTCCTTGATTTGCTGCCCTTGGGGAGCACGTTGCAGAAGGGCACCACTCACTGACACACCTCAGAGTTTTCTCTTAGCTTAGGAAAAAGGATTTTGGGACAACAGGTGGTGGTGAACTTCTAAAGTCTCAAATAATTGTTACCGCTGGCTCCACTGAACTGATCTCATCCAACACTTTCTGGGACAGAAGCCAATAATGCTTGGCCCAGAGGTTCTCCAACTTTTCCTTATGCTTTACAAGCCGTAATTAATGGTTTAGTGCTGTGGAGAGTTTGTGGGTATTGTGTTCCAGCTTCCACAGCAATGGCCCTGACACGGAGTTAAGAAGGACCAGCTGAAATTCTGCTCTGCCAGCATGTTCTCCATCTCCTTTAACCTGTTTTCCTCCACTTCTCAGAGAATACATCTTAGGCATGTGGAAAGGAGCACAATGACAAGAAGTAAGGTTCATAACTGCTTTGTAACCAGGTTTGCACTCAGAAATTCATCAATCAAAAGTCAGCCAGGCTTTACAGCACTTTCACATGCTAAAAGCAGGACAAGAGGAGGGGAAGTGGTGGAGCATTGCTCATCTCAAAGCCACGTTTGACAGCATGGGGGGATTTTGGTATTTGGAATGAATAAATAGAGGATGAATAAATGGAGGAAAATGGAATATTTAAAAAAAAGTTGTTAAACTGATGAGTTTTAATAATTTTACTTGGGTTTGTTAAAGCAATTTAGTTTTCAACTTTTCTCCTGAAATAAAGAAAATATTGAAACATCAGTTTCCAAACCAGAAAATCAGACCAACAAATTTAGGAAGACAATGCCAAATGTTCCCATTTATTTGATGAAACAGACAATTTGGATAATTGAAGAATGATTTGCTATCCATCAGGGGTCAAAAAATCTGCAGGTTGCACTGAGAAAATACTTAGGAGGAAAGAAAAAGGGTTCCAGCTCTTCTCAGCTGATCAGACAACTCAGTGTGTAAAGGTGGTATTTCAGGGGATTGATATTGGGGAGGAACTGAAATGTGTAACCCACACAGACCCTTCCAGTGATGGTGATGCCTTCAAAATCTAGAAACAAAACAAAACGCTTTCGAGACAATACTAATATAAGAAGTAATATAAAAGCAGGTCTTTAATTTGAGGCTTCCAGGTGCAAATATGGCAAATTGCACACTGAAAATGCGTCAAAAATGCACACGCATCGAAGCACTGGGGCATAGGGCAGGTACAGTTTTATAAGTTCAGCAAATTAGCATAATTGACAAGAATCCCCAATTAGAAACACAGGTAATGAAGTAATTCCCCCTCTTGGTTCTACCCCTTCTGAAGCCCCCCTCCTTGGTCGTTGTTTATGTCTAATAAATGAGAAAGCATCTTGGGAAGGTGTCTTGTCCCTGATTCCCACAAGAAGCAAGATCAGAACTGGCCCTCAGCAATTTGTTTGTCTAATAGGAAAAGTGCTGGGGTTAGGAAACTATTTAACTATACAGTAACAGCCCGCAGAGCCACGAACAGACATGAAGAACATATGAAAACGAAAACCATTTTGGCACCAGTGGGACGAGGACTGTCACAGGGAATTAACGAGCTGCTCGTTTGCCCAGGTGGGCCCTTGCCGAGTGACCGGCGGCACAGCGTCCTGTCCACGGGCACCCTGCGCGTGGGGCGAGTGGCCCTGCACGACCACGGGCAGTACGAGTGCCACGCCATCAGCGCCATCGGCGTCAGGACCCGCCCGGTGCAGCTCTCGGTGACCCCGCGAGGTGAGCTGGGCACAAGGGGCTGGCAGAGGTGTGACCCTAATTTGGTGTTACGGTAAATAACCATCTGAGCAGGCAGGGAGCTGCCCCCTTCCCTATGGGATGGGATCTGGCTCTTCCCTGGGAACAGACATCCAGCCGTGAGGGCTCCATCAGCTGGTGGGAAATGTTGGAGAGGTTTCCAGAGTGCCAAGGTTTGTAAATCGGAACGAGCTGCTGCAGTTTGGGGGTTGTCATTGAGAAGATTGCTTTGATAAAGGGAAAAACTGGATAATTTGCAAAAAAAGTGTATTAATTAAATTCTTACTAATATATATATATATTTATACATTGCAATTTTAAAATTTTGTCTTTCCTGCAAAATTGATAGTGAAATTCTTTTTTAAACAAAATATTCTGCAAAATATAATGTTTCCTTCTAGCAAACATTTAATCCTGGCTCTACATACATTTGTCTTAAACATTCCCTACCATGTCATAGGTTCAATCTAAATTTAGGTTTTCTAAAATCAAGACTTCGTAAAACACAAGTCACACAGGGATGCTTTTGCTTAATTAAGGCTTAATTTATTTTTTTCCTTAATTTTTTTAAAGCTTTTGCTTAATTTTCTTTTTTTTTCCTTAAAAATAATTCTTCTAAATAAGCAAACTTCCTTGCTTGTTCACAGACAGGTCAGGGTTTCACTAATGGCGGACTGGAGGGAAGGAAACTCTCTAAAAGCATGAAATAAGTGAAGCTTCAAGCACAGAATTCACAGAATATTTTAAGGCCAGCAAGATCAATATAATTACTTAATCTGGCCTGACTAACACTTTGAGAGAGCCTCATCCGATAATTCCCAAAACAAGTCATGATCCCTGTTTCAGCTGGAGCATCTTTTCTAGAAAGCCTTTGAATTAAGGATTTTAAACGATGCAGCACATTCCTGTGTAATCGCCCCAAGCAGAGACACAGAGGAGCAGAAAATAATGAACATAAATTACATAAATTAATGAACAGAGAGCTTGGTAGTGAGACAGAGAGCAATGAGCTGAGCTGCTGCCCTTCTGCAGGACCCTTGCAAGAGCAGCAGCTCAGCAGCTCTGCTTTCTCCATGCTGAGATGTTTTTTTACCCACAGATTTCTCTATTTTCCTTGATGCATTCCTTACCCCAGTGACTTTTTTCCTTGTGTTGCACAGTGATCCCCGTGTTCCTGCATCCCCCCCAAGACCTGGTGGCAGAGACAGGCCAGGACGTTGCCATTTCCTGCACTGCCCAGGGAGACCCTCGGCCCACCATAACCTGGGTCAAGGTACGTGATGATTTCATGTCACTGGGGACAGGGACAGCTCCTCTGGGGGAGAATTAAACAACTCTCTCCTTCAACACCTCTCCCAGTTTCGTTAATTACATCAGTTTTGCAATACACATGGGATAGAGACCAAGATTTCCACTGACTTGGGGTTTTTAAAAGAACATTGCAGTCTCTCAGGCTCAAAGCTGTGCAGCAAATATTCTGTTCTTCCTACCAAAAGAGTCACTTGAAGCCAGTGACATTCCAGGATGTTATAAATACTTGATTGATCATCCCTAGGAAAATAAAAAAAACTTGAAAATTGATTTTTTTTTCTATGTGGTATGTCCATATTTTCAGTATTCCTGCTAGTCGTATTGGATGATGCTCGTTGGCTCCAGTTTTGATGGGGCAAAGCCATGATCCCTCAAAATCACGCTGCCTGGCATGGAATGAGCCTGGCTGCTCTTTCCAAGAATTCATTAGATGGAGTTCTTCAGACTTCTTTCCTGCTGTGCTGTAGTACAACACTTGGGACCTTCCTTTTTACCTGCCTTGCCTTTGAGCCCAGTCAGGCAAAGAAAATGCTTGGGCCTCACTTACCCCACAGATATCTGGTGGGAGGTGAACTTGCAGCTTTCTGTGGGCTCAACCAACAGTGGGAGCAGAAGGAAAGAGCCTGGAAGGGCAGCAGAGCAAGCATTAGGTTGGGGCAGGGCAGCAGAAAGATGTTAAGGAGCGAGAAAATAAAAAAGTAAAACCTAAAGTCACTTCTGCCACCTCAGCCAGGCTGAGAGGTTAGGTTTGAGTGACGGTGTCAGAGCCACCAAAAGCTGGGATCTGCAGCTCAAGGCCAGCAAAAATCCATCGGTTTCAGGTTGTCCTAAAAGTGAAAACATTTCGACTTAATTTTGTGCCATGAAATGTCTGTGAGGGCATCAGGGTCTGGGACTTGTTCCAGCCAGCCCATCTGTGTGGGGTGTCTGTGTGGGGTGTCTGTGTGGGGTGTCTGTGTGGGGTGTCTGTGCCCTGCAGGGAGTTCCTGGGCTGGGCCAGAGGAAGGAGCTAAGCAGGGACCTCCTCACACTGGCTCCTGTCAGGAACAGGTGTCCTTGGACTTCTTTCTGGTTTCTCTGGAAGAGCAATGCTAACATCTGGTGGCCACATCCGTTCATCACAGCCATCCCTGGGTTTGCTGAGCACGCTGAAGGCTGGGGCAGTGGCAGCTTTCCTTGCTCTGACACAGCTTCTCTCTTATGATGGCGCAACAGGAGGGCATCCAGATCACAGAGAGTGGCAAGTTCCACATCAGCCAGGACGGGACCCTCTCCATTCAGGACCTGGGTGTGGCTGACCAGGGCAGATACGAGTGCATAGCGAGGAACCCCTTTGGCTTCACCTCGAGTGCCATGCAGCTCACCATCACCGGTACCGTATCTCCCGCGCTCCCCCCGAGCCTTCTCTGGCTCCTGTGTAAGGAGGTGCTGTGCTGTGCTGACAGCTACACTTTGAGCAGATAATTATGTAAGAAATGATTTCTTCAGCTTCTTTGCAGACAGGTCCCTTGGATCGGAGTCACTCCCTTGTGAAAGCCCACGCACCTCCCAGCTACCCCTCGCTGTTTGCTCAGCTGAGCTGCAGTTGCTCCCTGCAAAGCCAAAGGTGTTGTCTTAAACCTCCTTCTGCAAGCCCAGCTGTCAGTGTCCATGTAGTTATTGCCTCTGCTGGGAGGGAGAAACTTATTAAAATGTGCCGACACGCTCACAAATCATCATCTGACCGACACCTCGCATGCCGGGGGAGGGAGGAGCAGAACAACATTGTCGCTGCACATACGGGGCTTTAAATGTCTGCTCAGCCATAAAATCATAGAATCATAGAATCAGTAAGGTTGGAAAAGGCCTCCAAGATCATCAAGTCCAACCTTAGACCATGCACACTCTTGGGAATGGGAACTAAGTCTGGTTTTCAAGCTCCTGCTCTGTGCGTTAATGAAGATATAATGAGCAAGGAGGAGTAACTCTCCTCTGCTGGTCAAACCAGAGGTCAAGAGTGGAAATTGTACCTCTTGGAGGGTAAGAAAACTGGCAAAGGAAAAAAGAAATCAAAGGCAAACAAAAAAGTTTAAAATAAAGAGCTGTTCCAGCAATAGCCAGAGTGGATAGTGAGTCACTTATTAATTTAGTAACATTTTCCATACAAGTGTTGTAAGCAAGGAGCTCAGAATGGTCTGAAACTTCTTGTCGTTTGAAATTATTCCTGAGATAATTTCTGTGGTTTATTCTTGATTGGTGCCTCATTCACCAGCTGGCTGCAGCATACACCAGTAGCCAGCTGGGAACTGGTTTGTTCAGCTGTAATGAAGGCCCTGGCTTAAAAAATGCATCCTACAGTAATTTCAAAGAAGTGTTGTCTTCTGAAGGTATTCCAACAACAATTTTGGTATTTTTGATTTAAAATGATGTAGTAGATGTGTTAACACTAACTTTGAGCTATTATTACCATCATAAATATCTATTAATTACTACCAGTAATTAGTAAGTAAAGTGTTCCACAAACAGAAAATTAATAGATGAGCACTATATTTAAATTAATTTCATGAATTTGAGAAGTACCTCTGTGGGAAGTAAATACATTATTTTGGGTTAAGCCACCGTGATTTTTACATTTTCTTTTTGCAGTTTAACCACTAACCAAAACAGACATTTTTTTTTGCAAAGCTGTACAGGAAAAAACTCTGAATATGTATCCACAGACATCTCCTGAAAAAGCCACCTTCTTTTTCAGGCAGTTCACATTCTTCAGAATATCTGTCTTAAAAATAAATTCATGGTGTTGATATTGCAGATGGAAACGCAGATTGTTCTGCAGTGAGGTCACCCTGGGGCTGGTGCTGGTGCACTCTCGAGCTGGGAGGGCCAAATAATATCAAAGTAAATTGAGGGTGTTTTGTTGTTTCTTTGTGCTCGGGGAAGCCACGGACGTGGGGCGGAGCGGGGACACGTTTGTGGCCACGTCGCTGCGCGAGGCCATCAGCAGCGTGGACCACGCCATCAACTCCACACGCACCGAGCTCTTCAGCAAGTAAGTGTGGGAAGTGCCTCGAGCTGGGGCCTGAAGCAGAAAAGTGTTAAAAACCCACCAGAAATGAAGCTTTCTGAAAGCTCGTTTTATCACTGACAACCCGCCAATGAAAGCTACAGGATTGTTTCGAGTGTTGGAGGTTGAAGCTGCACCATGTAGGATGTGATAGAGCTTCCCAGGAGGCATTTGGGATTCTGGAAAAATGAGATACATGAGCATCATCTCCTATGTCACTTCTATCTGCATTTTGTCAGCTGGAGTTGGTTCTGTAGATAGTGAATAAAAAAGAAAATAGTCAGATTAGTCATTTTATGAATGCAACTGACTTTGTGGAGGGTGAACAGAAATAATAATATAAAAATTCTAACCCTTTCCTCAATAAAAAAATAAATTCTCGAGTGAATATGATTCCCTTCTCTTCTACCCCAATATATGTTTTTATTGGAAGGATGGATAGTTTGTATTAAGCCCAAAACCCTTTGGGTTTCAGCTGTTGAAAAGTGAAAAAATAAATTGCTATCGCAGAGAAAAACCCTGAGATACTGAGAGAATTAAATATGTGCATTTTCCTGGGGAAAAATATCCTTTCTTTAATCATCTGCGATGTGCAGGCAAGCCACATTGGTTTTATGCACTAATTTGGGGGCCAAGCACTAGACCAGGCTTAGAGCTTGGCTCTTGCTGCTTGTAGGGTCTCATTGCCCTGAGCAGAGTTGATTAATTTAAATTATCCTGCATCACTTTTAATTCCTGGAAATAGGCGCCCCAAGACTCCCAATGACCTCCTGGCTCTGTTCCGCTACCCGAGGGACCCCTACACCATCGAGACAGCCAGGGCAGGGGAGATCTTTGAAAGGACCCTGCAGCTGATTCAGGAACACGTGCAGCAAGGGCTGATTGTGGACATGAATGTCACAGGTAGGAGAGATTTTGTTTCCCTTCGTAATTTTGTGCACAGTATGAAATGAAAACAATGATGTGTAGACATCCAGGAAATTTAAAATGTGCCAAGGTATATAAAAAATCCAGATAAATGCTGGGTATATGAAGAAATGTGTTGTCTGGGTGGCAATTCTTTCTATATCTCATGTTTTTTTAATACCTGAAGGGCTCGTCTTGTGTTCACCAAACCAATTTGATACCCAGGAAAATGTTTTAGTTCCCTGTTTTGGAAAGGTTTCTTAGATGGCTATAAAAGCCCTATTCCTTAAAAAACAGTAACCAACTAACTGATAAAGGAGTATCCCTGTGGGTCTGAAGTTCAGACCCTCAACAGCATGGTCTGAGATGTTTCCTGCCCTCCAAATGGCAACGAGAACAACGCTGTGAACTCTGGGCTATTTGGGTGCTGTTACAGAGGAAGTTGGATATCCCTCCTCTGTCTCTACTGCTTTGACCTCTTAGCTACAAGCTCGGGTAAGTCCCAGCAACTCAGGTTCCTTCTGCTGAGGCAGGATAGTAACAACAAAGCAACGTAATGCCAAAAGTACCTAATGACGTCCAAGCATGCTGCAGTTGAACCCCAAAACTTGCTGCCTGGGACTTCCTTGATATACAGCAAACATTCCTGTACACTGCATGCTTCTACCTATACATGTGATTCATCATGTAGCAGGCATGTGTGTTCGGGGCCTGTAAATATTTTTTTCCCGCCTGGATGTGTTCCAGGGTGCGAGGAATCTCTCTCCAGGCAGCAGGTCTGGTCTGGGCTGGTTGGACTGCCAGCCTCTCCTCCTCATTGCCCTGTCAGCATCCACACAATGCAGCATCATTCAGCGCTTTCACACAGTGCAGCAGTGCCCTGGCAGTCACCCACGGCTTCCTGCTGCTCGTCACGTAGAGCTTGGGTGGGTGATGCAGCTCATGGTGGCAGCAATAACCCAGGGAGCCATAAAATAAACCTAGAATAGGGACCGAGACCACCCCCATAGTTTGCTCTGCTAGTGACAACATTTCTGGTTTCCAGCTCTGTGCAGTTAAACTCTTTCCCCCTTCTTTTTTGCTTTGTGGGCCTGATGCAATCCTGTGCTTCCTTTGTTTCCCATGAATTCCACAGCAAAAGCACGCTCAGGATCCTGGCCATCCCATGCCCATCCTGACAGGGTTTTCTCACAGATCCATTCCACGGGACAGTGGGAATCAGGAGGCTGCAGGTGATGCCTGACCTGGTGCTTTGCCCTTCCCTTTGCAGGCTATCGCTACAATGACCTGGTGTCCCCTCACTACCTGACCATGATCGCCAACCTGTCGGGCTGCTCTGCCCACCGCCGCACCCCCAACTGCTCCGACATCTGCTTCCACAAGAAGTACAGGACCCACGACGGCTCTTGCAACAACCTCCAGCACCCCATGTGGGGTGCATCCCTCACAGCCTTCCAGAGGCTCCTCAAACCCGCCTACCAGAACGGATTTAACCTCCCCCGAGGGTTTTCCTTGGCAGAAGACGCCAGGGATCTGCCCCTTCCTCTACCTCGCCTTGTCTCCACTGCTATGATCGGGACCGAGACCATCACCCCCGATGACCAGTTCACGCACATGCTCATGCAGTGGGGCCAGTTCCTGGACCACGACATGGACCAGACGGTGGCAGCCATCAGCATGTCCCGTTTCTCAGATGGAGCCCCTTGCAGCGAGGTGTGCAGCAACGACCCTCCCTGCTTCTCCATCACGGTCCCTGCGAATGACCCCCGCGTGCGGAACGGGCGCTGCATGTTCTTTGTGCGCTCGAGCCCTGTGTGCGGCAGCGGGATGACCTCCCTGCTGATGAACTCTGTCTATGCCAGGGAGCAGATCAACCACCTGACATCCTACATTGACGCCTCCAATGTTTATGGCAGCACGGAGCAGGAATCGCGGGAGCTGCGGGATCTGAGCGGCCAGAAAGGGCTGCTGAAGCGAGGGCAAGTTGTGCCCAGCTCGGGGAAGCATCTCCTTCCCTTTGCCGTGGGGCCACCCACGGAGTGCATGAGGGATGAGAACGAGAGCCCCGTGCCGTGCTTCCTGGCAGGAGACCACCGTGCCAACGAGCAGCTGGGGCTCACGGCCATGCACACGCTGTGGTTCAGGGAGCACAACCGCGTTGCCACCGAGCTGGCCATCCTCAACCCGCACTGGGACGGGGATCTCCTGTACCACGAGGCACGAAAGATTGTGGGTGCCCAGATGCAGCACATCACCTATGCCCAGTGGCTGCCCAAGGTCCTCGGGGAGGCTGGGATGAAGATGCTGGGTGAGTACAAAGGCTACAACCCCAACGTCAACGCGGGGATTCTCAACGCCTTTGCCACGGCCGCTTTCCGCTTCGGGCACACCTTGATCAACCCCATTCTGTATCGGCTGAATGAGACCTTCCAGCCCATCCGACAAGGCCACATCCCCCTGCACAAGGCCTTCTTCTCCCCTTTCAGGATCATGCAGGAAGGGGGGATCGACCCCCTTCTCCGTGGGCTGTTTGGGGTTCCTGGGAAAATGCGGGTGCCCTCTGAACTCCTCAACATGGAGCTGACAGAGAAACTCTTCTCCATGGCACACTCTGTGTCACTGGACTTGGCTGCTATCAACATCCAGAGAGGGCGAGACCATGGCATCCCACCCTACAATGACTTCAGGGTCTTCTGCAACCTCTCCTCTGCACAGGAGTTCGAGGACCTCAGAAATGAGATAAAGAACTTGGAGATCAGAGAAAAGCTCAGGAGGTACTGTAGCCTGGATGTGGAAGCATCAAAATTACTGGAGACCAGTCTGTGAAAAGTTCCTGCTCCTTCCAGTACACCCATGGAACAACCTTCCCAGATATTGCCCCCCACAGATGTTAAGATAGGGTAATAGCTGTGGTTTAACAGTGGGTTAGACAAATGAGGTTTCTCCAAGTGGTCAGTCTGGTTCTGGGTGGAATGTCGTCAGGCACTGCTGTGGTGTAGTTTGGGAGCAGATTGAGCCTTGGAGCTATTTTGCAGTCAGACTAAACTGTGTCCTATCTGCCCTGGCTGCCTCTTCCAAGGCAGGCCTTTATCCCATTGTCTTTTAGATAAAACCATTAAAAATATTGTCCAGATAAGTTCCTGGCATACAGATTTCTGTGTTGGTATCAGATTTGTATTATCTCCACTCTTTGAGATCTTCTTAACTTTTTTTTAAAATTTTTTAATTTGTTATCCTGCAGTTTATATGGAACTACCAAAAATATTGACCTGTTTCCAGCACTGATGGTGGAGGATCTTGTCCCTGGGACTAGAGTGGGACCAACACTGATGTGCCTGTTAACGACTCAGTTCAGAAGGCTGAGGGATGGAGACAGGTATTATCACTAGAGTCATCCCAAATCCTTTGGTTATTCTGTTTGGGGGGGGGGTTGCCTTACAGGAAGAAGCAGAATCTGTAATTTTTTATTATTTACTGTCTTATGATATGAGGAACAATGTTCTCTGTCCAGTGTATTTGTGAAAGCACTTGTCACAGTTACTGTCAAGGTGTCCTTTCTTGATTTAGCGATTCTCATTTCACTGCAGAACACTGGGAATCATTGAGGATGTTCCCAATATCTCCTGAAAATGCTAGAAAATGTCCACAGGAGCTCTTTTATAATCCCTGTTTGCTGCTTGTGTGAACGAGACACGTCTTTGCCTGGTGATGCACTTAGGGCAGGAGCATGGGGGTTTGTGGGTTCAGAAAAAGCCATCTGTGTTTGCAGCCACCTGACACCAGAGCAGACGCTCATTTTGAGGGGTGTGGGTGCTGTCACACAGATGTCAGGGAACTCTTCTTCCTCTCCCAGCCTCACTCACTCACTCACTCACTCACTTACTCACTCCCTCCCTCTTCTCCCACTCCTGAGTCATGCTGTGATTACACCTCACTGCAGATTTTGGTATGAGAACCCCGGAGTCTTCACGCCGGCGCAGCTGACTCAGATCAGACAGGCGTCCCTTGCTCGTGTCATCTGTGACAACAGTGACCACATCCAGCAGCTGCAGAGAGATGTGTTCCGGGTGGCATCGTACCTGCAGGGCATGGTCAGCTGCGAGGAGATTCCTGCCGTGGACCTGCGCCTGTGGCAGGACTGTTGCGAGGGTACGGAGAGGGATGCTCTGGCACTGACTGCTGTGGGGATCACTCTGGGTGGCATTTGTCACACACCACAGCAGCTTTTATGAAACTGTAGCTGATTTCTGGCTGCACCACGAGAACCTTGTGTCAGCAAATGGATGCAAAGAGAACAGTATAGAATAGAATAGAATAGAATAGAATAGAATAGAATACAATACAATACAATACAATACAATATTTCAGTTGTGGAGGACCTGCATCAATCATCCTGTCCAACCGCCTGACCAATTCAGGGCTGATCAAAAGTTAAAGCAAATTATTAATTATGTCTTAATTATGTCTTAATTATTATTATTATATCCAAATGCTTCTTAAATCCCGAGAGGTTTGGGGCATTGGCCACCTCTCTAGGAAGCCTGTTAGCTTCATTTAATCTGTCTTGAAAGCCCACCTCACTGAGGGCTTTGGTCGCTGGCTGGGGGAGAGACTGAAATAGGACTTGATCCCCACCATGTGCCACTTCACAGATTCATTTGGGAGCCTAAACCTCTGCTGTTAAACCACAGATCCTGCCATGGTCCCTCTGTGCTGCATTCTGGGTGCAGATGTCCATCTGACACATGGGAATCCATGAGTGATGCACACCCTGTTCCCCACCTTTGTTGCCTCCTTCCCTCTGGCCCAAAAGATGTGTCAGGGTGGATGGTGCAGGAGGGCAGAGCTGCCTTGTGCTGCTGAAATTCACACAGTCCTGCTTTAAACCCCAGTGCTCACTGCAGACTTTCCCTTCCTTCCCAAGACTGCCGGACACGAGGGCAGTTCAGGGCTCTTTCGCAGCGGTTCCGAAGCAAGAGGTCTCCTGGCTTCAGCTACCCGGAGGAAAACCCTGCCAAGCACAAGCCTGCCTTGCCCAGGTGTAGTATCACCCCCTTCTACCTCCATTTTATGAAACAGAAGTTTTTAATAGCTCAGTCCATTCAGGCCTCTGAATCTGGCGCTTTGCAGAGGTTTGGGGTCAGGAGTGGATCAGTGGAGAGATGTTGAACTCAGCCTGTCCTCCAACATTTTGGTGCAGAGTCCAACTCTGATGTGTAAATACCTGGGCTGAGGGGCTCTTTGGCTGGCATCTCTTGGCAGGTGAATCTGGCACTTGGGCCCCTCCCTTTGATGCTCACTTGGAGGCTGGTGTTGGAGAGGGCAGAATGATTCCCTCACCCAGGAAGCTGCTGTTTGCATAACCCCTTTCACTTTTTATCCCTGACCCCAGAAACGAGGCACCTTCCCCAAGCCCATCCTCCAGAGAGAATCTTGAGTCCCTTGTGGCTGAACTGGAGAAGACAGTCACTTCCCTACGGAAACAGGTAAAACTTGGTGTCCTGATGTTTGTCTTTCATGGAGTCATGAACCTCAGTGAAGAAAACTTGAGCCAGCATTTTCTTCTTGTATTTGGGACAGGTTAAAGATTACCTGTGCAGTGGTGCAGATTCCTTGTATTTGGGACAGGTTAAAGATTACCTGTGCAGTGGTGCAGATTCCTTGTATTTGGGACAGGTTAAAGATTACTTATGCAGTGGTGCAGATTATCTGTGCAGTGGTGCAGATTATCTGTGCAGTGGTGCAGACTCCTCTCAGAGCTGCTGCTTTCTCACCCCCAGGTGAATGCACTAGAGAGCCAGCTGAGGTGGCACCACAGGAACACCAGCACACGTGGACAGGGCAAGGAGACTGGGGACAAATGGAGAAAAAGATGACCATGTTGCCTCCTTGTATAAGGTCAGTGTGTTTGTTCTGGGCTGGGGCCCAGCAGGGTCAGTGTGGGGGGGACACCTCAGCAGTGTTCCCATGCAGGAAGGAATGGAGCAATGAGGTGATGAATGGGACATGAGGTAATAGAGTTAAATGCAGCAGGTTAGACACTTGTTTCTGCTGGTAATGATTAGTGACTCACTGGAATGGGCTGTCTGGGGACGTGGTGGCGTATCCATTCCTGGAGGTCTGTTAAGAACTGGTTTGGCAAAGATGGGGAAAGACATAAGTATAGGATGGAGCAGGTGGATTGGGTGAGGTCTCTTGGGCCTATTCTCCTGGGACTCTGGGTAGGTTTACTCTAACAACATTTAATGTCATAACCCCAAATCCAACAGCCTCTGAAGGACCTTTGTGGGGAGAGATATCACAAAGCTTGGTGATGGAGTGGATGGACTGGTTCCTCCCCAGGAGAACAAGGACATCTGGGCAGATGGAGCAATCCATCATTTGCTTACAAACCAGCAGAGATTTCCCCCTCTCCATCTGAGTCACTGTGCTCCCCACTCCTGAAGGCACCAGTCCTCTGTTTGCTCGAGCCAGGGCAGCAGAGCTGTGAGGTGCCTGTGTAAAGTCCCAGTCAGCCCAGGGACTCCAGCTGCTGCTCAGCAGTGGCACAGTCCTGGCAGAGAGCTGCCAGAACTCCAGTCCAGGTGTTCATGGGCACGGGGAGCACAGCTTGAGCTCCCTTCTCCTGCTTCCCATGGTGATCTCTGCAGCTGTGAGAGAGGCTGAACAGCTCCCTGGCACCTGCCAGTCTGGAGAAGTTGGTGAAAAGATTTTTATGTGTTGCAAATGATTTCTCCAGAGACAGGAGCAGAGGAGTTTTGATGAGTGCAGTTCTGCCAGGCAGTCTGTACTAGAAGGAGCATTCATTCTCTGGAAGTTAGATTAAAGGATGGGGCAAGCAAAGGCTGGTCTGTGCTGATAAACTCAGCAGAAAGCAGAAAGGGAAGCCTGGAGGCTGGCCAGGCTGTCTTTCAGCATGATTTGGTGTTTTGGTCCTTACGGATTTTCTCCTCAAACAGTGACTCTGCTTCAGAAATGCGACATAGAGCGCAGTGTGACTTATGGGTTGGCTTTTTCTTGCCATTGTTTCACATCCTTGATGAGCCCTGTGTTTACAGGGTCCTTGAAAAGTATTACTGTGGGTTTAAAGGTTTTCCTGCTCCAGACCTGCCAGGCACTGTACAAACAGCTCGCTCTGCCTCCAGCTGCTCCCACAGAGCTTTTCTGCTTTCTTGTGCCATTTCAGGTGCCCTGTGACCTCCTGCTCTCCACCAGCCAGTCCCACCCACCCCTACAGGGCTCAGAGAGCCACCATGAGACCCCACGATGCTGTGCCTCCTCTCACAGCTCCCGTACCACTCCCTGTCCCAGGACCACTGTACTTTTGCCTGTGTTGAACCCTCTGCACTGACTGTCTATGAGCTCCTCAGCCCCTGGACCCTTCCTGCCCTTGTCAGCCTCCCGGGGATGAGCTCTGCCCTCGATGATGAGAGCCCAGAGTCTGCCAAGGTGCCTCTTTCTTCCACAGCCCCCAGGAAACAGAGACAAATTGAAGCTGCTTTAATGCCACCGTTCTGCTCTGCTCCTCTTCCCATGCACCTCTGTTGTCACCCATCACTCCTTGTCTGAACTGTCTCATGGACACCCACCCAAAACAATTAATTAAGAGGCCAAACCTTTCTCAAATGCACTGTGGTGCCAGGAAACATCTGGAGAAATCACTAAAAAAAAAAAGATAAACATGAAGCCCAGAAGAAACCTCAGCCATCTTCTGACACCATCAAAAAGACCAAGAGGAACCTCAGGGTGCTCCAGAATGAGGTGCCAGGCATGGCATGGCCACCCTCAATCTCCAGCTGTGCTTTGCCAGTCGTTGGTGACAAGTGGCACATCCCATGACCCCAGAGTCACCTGCCATTCCTCAAAACCATTTTCCTCAGCGTGACCTGCATTCCCCAACTTTCTGCCCCTTTAGGGGCTTAATTGGAATTATGCTTCTCTTCCTTTTTTTTTTTTTTCCCTCCAAAAAGGCTCTTTGCTGGAAGATGTATTTCAAGTGTAAACGTAACAGGACCTGGAACAGAACCTCAGCTAATTAGGTGTAATGGGCTCTCTCATTAGTGGAGGGGAGCTGCTGGTTTCTGTCAATTAGGCTGGGAGGCCACGCTGTGGTGTTTGACACGCGGGTGGATGCAAAGTGCTGTTTGTGTTTATGGCTCCCCGGGTGCTCTGCAGCCCAACCAGGGCTGTGCAAGCAGCTCTGCTGCTCAGGTCTGCTGGTTTCAGTGCTCTTTGGAGGTGCTCTTTAGTGGTGCTAGAACTGAAGTCCCTGTGTACCCACCACAACCCCAAATCTGTGGACAGATTGGTTTTTAATACATCCTTGTAAGCTGGCCACAGGGACTGAAGAGAAAATACTTGATCCATCAGATATCTGTGCCTTCCTTATCTTTATCACTTTTCCTGCCTCCTCCCACTTTGTTTCCCACAGCCCAAGGACCAGAAATTTCTATGAACATGCTTTTCCTTCTTCTTTTTTTTTTAGGTGTTTTATAGTACCAAAAGGGATTCAAAGCAGCAGGGATGCTCCTAGAACTGAATAGGAAAATAAAATTAAAAAAAGATACTAGAAAAAGGTTGTGATTTATCATCTCTTTCCTGGCATGGAGCTGAGCTGTGCGTGTGTGTCCTGTGCAGACAGAGGTTTGCAGGGATGAGTCTGTGCTCTGCATGTCTGGTAGGCTCAGCTCAGAGGCAGTATTTAGTCCTCAGGGATGTTTGTCATTTGGAAGTACTCTTTCATTTAGGTGCAAATCAAGATCCAAAGCCTTGCGTGTTAGAAATCAGCTGCACTTGTCTATCGCTGGTACCACTGGAGAATCCAATCTGGCAAAGGTCAATAAAGGTAAATCAGTTCAGAGTCTCCTTCTGCAGACCAGAAGTTCACTGAGTCCTCATTCCAAACCGTGAGGCACAAACATTCTGTGCTGGATCTGATCCGATCTTTTATCAGGACACAACCAGGCTGCCCCTTTTGCTCCTGATGGAGTGTGACGTGAGGAGCACACTTGTCACAAGGGCTGCAGAAGGACAGCAGAGGGGGTGTCCCTTCCCTTTGGTTTGCAAACCCTTCTGTGCTCCATCCTCAGTTCCCCTCCTCACGCTGAAGTGGGAAAAACACACAGAGACTTCCCACATCCCCGTGTGGCACTGGGGGTGAGGCTGTGAGCTGGGCACGGGGGCACATCTTGGGGGACTTACCCATATATTCAGATGCTACTAGGGTAAGGAGGGAGCAGAATATTTTATTAAAGACTCCCTTTCTTCCCGGTTCTCATCCATTCAGAAATGCACAGGCCAGGCTGAGGAGTGCTCTGTACTTCTGCCCTCTGCCCTGGGCGTCTCTGCCTGGGAGAGGGTGAGGAAAGTGCTGAATCTAAAACCCAGACAAGGAAATCCTTTTGCAGGTTTTATGGCCATCATGGGACACCCAGGATGCAGGACACAGCATGTCTAGAGCTGTTGACCCAAGGGTGGGTCCAGCTTGTTCCTCATACCCCACACGGTTGCAGTTGGCAGCCCAGACTCCTACAATTAATTTTTCATATTTCTTTTTAAGCAGCCTCTTTCAGATCCCAACTCTACACACCCAAAATGAGCTACACAGAGCAACTGCAAGCAGAGGAGGATCAAAATAATGGGCTCAAGGCCAGGAGTGGAGTTGCCAGGCATAAAACTCCCACTAATTAGATGGAACAGTTAAATGACAAAGTCCAGGTGGGGGTTGGGGGTTGGAGTTGGGATTTCTCACCAGAGCAGTGATCTTCAGGTGGCTTAAAGTGTGCGTGGAAGAAGTGAGGGGGGAATCTCTGTCCTCTGGCTGATGGCTGTGGGTGGTGGGATCTGGGAGGGGGCTTGGAGCATGTCAGTGTCCAAGTGTGACCAGGGCTGGGAAGTGTGGCTGTGCTGACACAATGAGAGCTGGGGGCTGCATTCCAGGGCTTGGCTCTGGATGCTGTGCTGATCCTGAGGCTGATCCAGGCCCTGCATCAGGCAAAGTCTCCTGATTCTGAGGGGGACCCATCTCTGATGGAAGCTGAGTGAGCACCAGATCCTGGTGGATCTGGGATGTGGATTCCCTAGCGATCCTCTGCAACAGGGAATTAAGTGTGAGGAGGCAGATGCTTTAGAGGGGTAACACTGGGAGGTCATTGTAGACTGAAGGAAGAAAGGATCTTGTGTTACAAACCCCACAATATCCACCCAGGAAATATTCAAATACTTCAGATCTCTTCTAAGGTTATTTCCTTAATTCTGTTTTAACTCTCCCACATTTGTGGATGCAATTATTGTCCTATGGAAAAAAAAATATCCTCCCACGCAAGTGAGATGAAGACTATTAACTGGAGTCAGCCACTTGTGACAAGAGCTGCTTGAAGAACAGAGAGCTGTGTTTATGGTGCTCTGGTAAGAAGCAAAGAGCACACTTTAAAATAATGATTAAATAAAACAACAGCCGTTCTCCTTCTTCTTCGAGAGCAGCAAGCCCGGCTCCAGCTGTGCCTGTCTCCCAGATGTGCCCGTGGGTCTGAGCGTGGGACTCCTGCCTGCAGACTCGTCCCGCCTGCAGACTCGTCTCACCAGATGAACCAGTTTCACTTTCAGAAATAGGAAGTTCGCCGGGAAGGGCCGGCGAGCGCCCAGACGCGTGCGGGTAACGCGGGCCGGCAGGATGAGCTTCCCGGCCGGCGGCAGGAGCCCGGCATCCCCCCTTCCCCCGGCCTCCCGGAGCGCGGTGGCATAGCCAACCGCATCCACCGCTTCACCGGGGATGGAGCAGTTCGTCAGGAAGCGTTTGACCTTCCTGACATCTTTCTGGAACAAGCTCCGTCCCCGCTCCGTGACGGAGAGCTGCTCGCTGGGGTATCTTGGCTCTGATTCCGTTTCGCTGAACTCGGAGGCGACTTCCATTTCCTTCATCCCCAAGTCCTCTCTCTGTATCGCTTTGTACGCTTTCACAGCCCGCAGCGCCGAGGAGCTGAGCATAAGCGCAGGGGACAAACTGCGTGTCCTCAGAGAAGAGGGCGAGTATGTCCTAGCCCGGCGGCTGCTGGGGGAGCCGGCCACGGGCTACGTCCCTGCTGCCTACGTGGCCAACCTCAGCCAGGGCACCTCCGCTCATCGCCCGTAAGTATCCCCTGCTCTGGATCCACAGGGGGATGGAGGCTGGGCTAGGGTAGCACATCCCTGCGCAGAGAAAGGCAGCTCTCACCCTCCATAGCGGCGGGGAGCACCAGATCCTCATCCCCTGCTTTGGCCATCAGCGGCGCTGGCACTGAGCGGGGACCCGCCTTCCCCTGGGCATCCCTGCCCTTCAGCTCCTACAGCTCGTGGCAGTGGGGTGCAGGTATTGGGATGCGCCAGCGGAGAGAGATGCCGGTGTCCCTTGCTGGCTGCATCACCCTCGCACGGGATGGGGTGGCTCTGGGCTGCGGTGCGGTGTGATGGTGGGCAGGGGTGCAAAGGCTCCTGCTTGTTCCGGCTGCTCTCCTTCTTGTCCTGCGTTAAAGGGGAGACAGGAGGAAGGGAGAGAGCTGGGGAAACTTGCACCTGAGCCCTGCCATCTCCAAAGGGCTTGGGAGCACGGGAAGAAGAAGTTTGGGTTGGTACGTGCCAGGAAGCCCAGAGCTCTGCTGCTGCCACCCTGCTTACCCAGGGCTGGGGGCTTCCTCCCCGTTGGTGCCTCTCCCAGCCGACACGGAGCTCGGGGGATGTCTCAGCCCTCTGGCAGCTGGGGAAAGCCCGGGCTCCTCGTTGCATAAGGCAGCCTGGTCCCGACACGTCGGGCAAAGCGCCTTGAGACACTGGTGTTCCCTCTGTACCCGGCCCTGAGTCACGCCGAGTGCGGGCATGACAGGGCTGGGGCGGGCGTGGCACCCTGGAGACCCCTCCGCGCTCGCCCTGTGCTGAGCGGGGTGAAGGAGTGGAGCGGGAGAAGCCCTGGAAGAGTCCCCGATGTGCAGGGGCAGTGATGGGAACCGGCGGGACGGGAGAGACCCTCCCTGCGCGTGCTTTGAGGAAGGCAAATCCAGTCTGGATGGGCTCCCTGCCTCATTCCCGGGCACGGGACAGTTGGACAGGCTACAGCGGAGCGTGTGCGTGTTTTTGTACATGTGTGTGTGTTCACGTGTGTGTGTACCTGTGTGAGCACCACCCGTGAGCAGCTGGTGCCCAGTCACATCCCGAGGACAGGGACAAGGGCGATGCCACGGTGTGGGAGGGCAGGCGGCAGGAACGTGCCCGGCTTCCCGGCCGGAGCAAGCCGTGAGCGCACAGACTCCGCGGAGCCGCAGGTCGGAGCTGGGTGGTAATTTGTTCACCCCATCACGTATAATTTCCTGCGCGGCTTCTCAGACGCTGGCGATCCCAGCTAATGACGAAACTTTTGGCTTCTCACGTCCTGGCTGCCTCAGGCTGGATGGGGCTTCCTCTTCCTGCGCTTCCCTCTCTGTTGGGACCCAGCCAGCCAATCTGCCTTTCCTTAGAGGAATTCAGTGATGAATCTCAGTGATATGACACAGAAGAGGGGTTTGGCTGGGCCCTCCCCCACGCTCGGTGCTGTGAAGTCCCCAAACAGCACCGCCACAGCTGGACCAGCAAAAGGCAATTGCCAGAGATGTTTTCATTGATGCCATTCGCTCATGGGCTCAGAGCCGGTTCTGCCCATGAGCTGCAGGGCAAGAAGTGAGAAGTGATCCTGTGCCTGCAGATGTTGCTCTCACAGCAGGACACAGGGACAGCCTCACCAGAGCACCTTCCACACAGCACTGGGTAGTTGATGCTTTATTTACCACGGGCTACCAGCCCAAGAGTGTAAACCTCACGGGTGTGGGATGGAGCTGGGACCTGGACAGCTCGATACAGCAGTGTCCAGACACAGATGGAGGAAACGCCCCATCCCTGGCACTGTTCAAGACCAGGTTGGATGGGGCTTTGAGCAACCTGGTCTAGTGGAAGGTGTCCCTGCCCATGGCAGGAGGGGTGGAATGAAATGAGTTTTAAGGTCCCTCCCAACCCAAACCGTTCTGGGATTTTCTGATTCTATGAAATGCTCTGCAGGCAGCAAGCTGCAATAAACTGCAGCAAGTGCCTGTAAAGCCCACCCAATGGAACAGCCCTGCTGCAGGCAGCCACATCTACAGGTTCTGAGACACGGACTGGCCACCGTGCCACTTGCTTGGTGGCTGTAAGGATGAGCAAACAGTGGGGTCCCAGCAGCTGCTCCCCCTCTCTGGCTCAGGAGGTACAGGATCCCCTGAAATGGATACAGACCCATCCGTGCAGCATCCCCTTGCACTGCTCTGACCCCTCTGCTCTGCTCCCCAGCTGGTACTTCAGCAAGATCAGCCGAAATGAAGCAGAGCAGCTCCTCCTCTCACCTCCCAACCAGCATGGCTCCTTCCTCATCCGGGACAGTGAGAGCAGCAAGGGCGAATACTCTCTCTCAGGTGACTTTGTGGCAATTATTCAGATAAAATTAGCACAGGGAAAGGAAGCAGGCTATTCCTTAGGGGCAGCTCCTGAATTGCTTAGCATGGGGTGAAAAACAGGGGAGTAAGTTTCAAGCAGCACCTTGTTGAAGGGAATCGGCTGCTTTCTGAAGGTGAGGGGAAAGTTAACAGAGCAGGGATGGATTGTTGAATCCCTGTGGCAAAGGAAAGTGCGTGGCTCTGGTCTGGGGTATGAAAGCCATAAACATTTCACTGCAGCTTAATGACGGTTTTGTGGCACTAACTCCCAGGATTTCATTCCAGCAGCTTTTGTCACCTGACAGTTGTTTAAAAATATGCTGCCACTCCAGATTACCAGGGCCTGGGCTGCTCCCACATACTGAAATCTGAATTCAGGGGGTTTTGGACTAGAGTGCCATTACAATCTGGCTTTATCCCCATTAAAGCAATCCTATGAAATCCATGGCAAACTCCACATCCCACCCTCAGTCTCTGGCCTGTCAGAGTCACGGCTGCCCCTGGTTTATCGTCTTTGAGCAGTGCCGCTGTTCTCTGAGCAGTCCACGGTGGAATTATGCCTGACAATAAAGCTTATTAATTATCCCTGATAATAAAGCATACCTCTGTAGTCCAAAGAAGCCCAGCTCACAATAGCCAGGGGTCCTCTGGGCCAGGAGGTGAGAGCAGAAGGGATGTGGGGAGTGGGATGGAGCCGTCCAGGGGAGAGCTGTGTTGCTTTAGGTTAATTAAAAGACTGGGAATCTGGAAAGAAGAGAGGGTGAAGTCAGCAGGGAGCGGGGCAGGGGGTGATCTCTGCATGAGTTGAGTTTCCCTCAACCTGGGCTTCCCCACAGTGCGCAACCACGCCAAGGTCAGCCACTTCCGAATCTGCAAGAGCCCCAGGGGCAGCCTCTACATCCAGAAGGGACACCCCTTTCCCAACATGGACGAGCTCCTCGCCTTCTACATGGAGCACTGGAAGGTCATCCAGAGCCCCCTGCTGCAGCCCTGCAGCCCCGCGGTGCGTACCCCAGGCACAGCTCAGCCCCGCTCGCCGGGATCACCGGGATGGAAAAAAGGAAAGGGAAACCAGGGAAACTAGAAATGATTAGGCTGTCCATTTGGGTTTTGAGCTTTATTAAATTAAATGTAAAGCCCACTATTAGTAAAACTGTCAGCTTCACCTTTGATCAGCCACGTTAAGGCTGGGCATGGCATTTATATGCATTTTTGACCAGCCATTTTCTGCAATGTCTTCTCCATCTTAAAGACTGGAAACCAAGTTGTTACAATCCGCTTCAATATGGATTCTGGAAATACCTGTGCTTCCAATTTTTTCCTGAGAATATAAGACAAAACACATGGCTTTTATAAAGTTTTCATACCAATTAGTGCAGCACTCATAAGTCTAATTACAGTATTAATCCCAAATTGCCAACTCATTTCTTGATTAGAGTTCCATCCACTGATTATGACTTGGAAATAGCAATTAACCATGTGAATAATCCAAGAGTGAAATTGAAAGGTGTGGGATAAAAGAAATGCTTAATGAGCTGAAGTCTAAATCAGCCATAATATGCAATAATATTAATTCATTCATTTTTATTTATTGGTGGAGATGGACAAAAGTCACTTTTGAGGTTTGATGAGGAGTGAATCATGTCTTGAACTCCTGGTATTTCATATAGTCTCCAAACTCTCCCCCTTGCACACCTGGGCTCCCAGCAGAGGTCATGCAGAGGATGATGCCCCAGGTGTTTTGCACCCACAGTGAACCCTGAGGGAAGGGCAGTGCTCAGGCTCGGCCCCTGGGCACACAGCTGGTGGAGCATGATGCCCTGCTCCTCCATGGGCACCAAGGGCTGGTGCAGGCTCCACCAGCAGGTCCTGCCTGGCTGGCTGGTCCGAGTATGCCATTCCATGTCCGTCTGGCAGACTCCCCCTGAGAGGGACGGCTGGGAGCGCCCGCGCTGGGAGTTCACCCTGCGGAGGAAGCTGGGAGAGGGCTACTTCGGAGAGGTGTGGGAAGGGCTGTGGAGGAACACGGTGCCGGTGGCCATCAAGATCATTAAAGGTATGTGGAGAATCAGATGTTAATCGTGACCACCTGAGTCTCTCATTCACTGCTGTATCATTCACCTTCCTTTATTTCCTCATCCTCTCGGTCACTCTGACTGTTTTATCAGGCAAACTGCAGTAGGACCTGGTGAGCCACTGGAATATTTCTGTGCACAAACCTAAGCTTGGGCTGCATCCCTATAAAATGGCTCTGGCCAGTGCATTTGTGATTAGTGACATCATGTCAAGTCAAAGGGGGTTGTGATACACATCCTGATGGAACTATGATCCTGAAAATGGGATCCAAAGCCCCATGGAAAGCATTGGCTCCGAGACACAGGTTGTGCAGACCTGAGCTTTGAGAGCAGAGGGGGGTCCGTGAGGAGGTAAAAAAGGTCCTCATCCCAGCTGGAGGTGCTGAGGTCCCAACGTCCATGTGAGAAAGTGGCTCACAAGGGCTGTGTTGGCTTTCTCCCGCAGCTGACATGAAAGCAGAAGACTTCACCAAGGAGATTCAGAACCTGAAGCGCCTGAGGCACGAGAAGCTGATCCAGCTGCACGCCGTGTGCTCCCTGGAGGAGCCCGTGTACATCATCACCGAGCTCATGCGCAAAGGCAACCTCCACAGCTACCTCAACAGTGAGTGCTGTGCTGGCCCCACGGCATGGGGGATCCTGGGGCACTGCTTCCTGTGCCCCAGAATGGCCCTATGAATCCGAATAGGGACTCTAAGAGAGTGCCAGCCTGGTTTCTGTCCTGTTTGGATCAGTGGTAACACAGAGCACTCCATGGGCCCTTGGTGGAGATGGTCTTGGGATCACAAAGTCCACGTGGGCTGGGTCTGTATCAATGCCAGGGAGCCCAAGCACGCTGGTAGGGACCTTCAACCCTCCTTCTCCACCCACCCATGGTCTGCCAGCTCCCACCAGTGCACAGAAATCTCACTGCCGTGTTTGGGCAACTCCACCTTCTTTAGGAATGAAACAGCCAAACCTCCCTGTGGGTTTGTTCGTGTGAAGAGCTTGTAACTGGCCATGGACCACTCATTACCCAGTTTAATTTGCTTGGCCTTTCTTTTCCTGGCCCAGCACAATCAGTCTTGAAAGGAAACAAAACAAACCGCTCCCACCAAGACCTGTTTCTCTACAGGGTACTCCCCCTTCCACCCACTCTGACCTTGTTTCTGACTGGGGCTCCAGCAGCATTTGTTGCTGGAGGAGCTGGAGCTTGCAGGTACAACAGGTTGAGAGGCCTGGAGGGAGATTTGCATGGCAGAAGGTCACCTTTGGCTTTGAATGAGCCATGGATATCTGTGTCCTTGGTGCTCTTCAGAGCCCACCCCCATCCCATGCCTGAGGAGCACATGGCAGTGCTGAACTTCCCACACAGCACAACCAGGACAGTCAGGCCGGTGTTCAAATTTGAAGTTTTACACGTTCCCCATGTCCCACATTGCCAGCACAGGGTCTCCTTCCAAACCAGAACCCACAGAACAGATGTCGGTACGTTGCCCCCAATGCTTGGATTGTCTGGATTAACAGGTCCTGAGGGGAAGTCCCTGGGCACCTCCCACCTGCTCAACATCGCCTGCCAAGTGGCGGATGGGATGAGGTACCTGGAGGAGAAGCACATTGTCCACCGGGATCTGGCAGCCAGAAACATCCTGGTGGGAGAGGAACTCACCTGCAAAATCGCTGATTTCGGACTTGCCCGGCTCCTCAAGGTCAGTTCAGTGGGATGCTGTGGTCCCTCCCTCCCACCACCCTAGCTCATAAAGCTGCCCCATTCTGGAGCCATTCCCTGCTGTCCACTTTCCCCAAAAGCCATGTCTCTATCGATCACCCCATCCCTCATGTCCCATCTCCCATTGCTTTTCAGGATGACATTTATTCCACTAGCAGCAGCACTAAAATCCCAGTGAAGTGGACAGCCCCAGAGGCAGCCAACTACCGCACCTACTCCCTCAAGTCTGACGTCTGGTCCTACGGGATTCTGCTCTATGAAGTCTTCACATATGGACAGATCCCGTATGAAGGTAAGGCTGCCACCCCACTCCTGTGCCCTCCATCCACCTGCTGGGCAGCTTGCCCACAGTCCCCAAAAGCCAGAGTGTCATGAATTGTTATATTTTCCGTTCCCCAAGGGATATGGAAGCAGCTCCTGGAGCATGAGCAAGTTATTGTCCACATAGGGGATGGCTTAGAGGGATATTCAGTGGCTGCAGAGTGGGTGCAGGACCTGGGGGCAGGAAGTTGGTCTGGATCTCCTACATCCTCTCTTCTACCACCCCTCTGGCGGAGAGACACCATTTCACAGCAGCACCAGTGACATCCTGGCCACTGCAGGTGTACCTTCAGGGCATCCTTTGGGGATATCAGACTCAGGGGCATCTTCTCCTTCCTTGCAGGAATGACAAACCAAGAAACTGTACGGCAAATCACCAGGGGCTACCGCCTCCCCCGGCCCAGCCCCTGCCCTCCCGAGATCTACAGCATCATGCTGGAGTGCTGGAGCGGCAACACGGAGGAGCGTCCCACCTTCCTGGCCCTGCGGGAGAAGCTGGGCTTCATCTACAGGCGGCTGCTCAGCTCCCTCTCCTGAGGGACCCCTTCCCACCATCCTTCCTGCACAAGCCCCTCTGGGCCAGCTCTTGCCAAGAAGTTCCTTCCTTCTGGTTTGCCCTCTGACAGGGCTACAAGGAAAGCACATCCCCCCAAAAAACCAGCATGTGGTCCCTCACAGTCAGGGTGCAGGGAGGTGGCCAAGGGAAAAAGCAACAAGTTGTGGAGAACTGGTTGCCAGCGCTCAGCTGTGTAACAGTTTGGAGAAGCCCCATGGAGGCATCACTCAGAGTCTACATCTTCGTTCGCTCAGTAGGGTGGGAGCTCCCTACTGCTCCCCACACCACTGTGAAGGTTTGCAGTTCATGTTCAGTTGTGGCTCTGCTTGATTCATCTTGTAGTGTGTGTTCGGTGTATTTATCAATAAATGTGTGTGCATCCACCCACAGGAGTCCCTGCAGGGCATTGCTGGATGCTCCTCCCTCAGCACGCTGGTCTGCTCCCTCCCAAGAGTCATGGAACAGCTTGGGTTGGAAGGGCCCATAAAGTTCCACGGGCAGGGACACCTTCCACTAGCCCGGGCTGCTCCAAGCCCCATCCAACCTGGATGTGAATACTTTCAGGGGTGGATTCAAGGAACCCATCAAGGACAGGTTCAAGGAAGCACTGATTTGCAACCAGTCCCACTCTTGCAACCAGAGATAAAACCATTCTTGTGTCTCTTTGGACTCTCTTCATCCAAGTACCCTTGTGTGCCTCTGCCACCCCTTTCCCATGCAGCAGCCCCACACAGAGGACTCTGCACAGTCAGCTCCCAACTGGGCTGCTCCACTCTGGATCCTTGTCTCACTCACCATCGTGTGGTTATTCCAAGAAAAATACATGTCTGGGCTCAAATATTGAGTGCCTCCTTATCCCAGGTGCAGGCAGCAAAGGTAGAACACGACATTACCCTGTTTTGCTCCCTAACCCACCCATGGGGCAAGCCAAGAGATACTCCCACCACCCCCAGCTCCTCCCTGATCCCAGGATATGGCATTGCAGGGGGGACCTTGAGCCTCTGGTCCCTCCCAAGCCAGGGCAGAGTTTGCTACAGCCAAGTCCCTGTTGCCCCCCTGCCCATGCACACTCCCAGAGGCTGGGCTGTCCTTGGCAGCAGTGGGAGGACACATGGAAAAGCAGCACTGGGAGCAATGCCAAGGCTCCAGGCTGGTGCAGGCAGGGGCAGCCCGAGTGGGGCTGTTGGAGCCCTAATACATTTGTGGCACTGGTGGCAGGAGCAGACGTGCTGTGGGTGAAAGGTGACAGGCAGAGGTTTAGATATTCCTCCTGACAAGCCCATTTTGCCTGTTTGCAGGTGACCAGTGGGACTGAGCCAACAGCAACGTTGGAATTTATAAAGTTAATAAAGTTTATGCAACACTCCCCACGCCTGGGCAGCGTCTGTGCTGTGCAGAAGAGCAGAAACAAGTCTGGCTGATAATTGAACAAGTCTCTGAGCACGAGGGGCCTGGAAAGGGGAGGAAGAATGTGGTTTAGGGGTGGGATGAAGCCTGCTCTGTTTATGTCCACAGAGCTGCAGGCCTGTCCTGGGAAGGCAGCAGCTCCCGGTTAGAGTGTTCCCAGATGGAAAAAGCAACAGGCTGGGTTTGGACATGGTTGTTAGAGGAAATCCTCACCTTGTACAAACATTTGGCAGCCTGATCAAACAACCAAGCAGAGAGCACACCTATGCACAGCCCAGGTCCTGTCCTGCAGGAAACCAAAGACTGAAGCCATATCCAGCAGGTGAAGAGTTATGGCACACTGAGGAAGGACAGGGACACGCCTGGTGCAGGCACAGTGGGGCTGATGCGGCCCAGAATCACAGAATGGTTTGGGTTGGAAAGGGACCTTCAAGATCATCTTGTTCCAGCCTCCTGCCATGGGCAGGGACACTTTCCTCTAGACCAGGCTGCTCAAATAGCAATAAAGACAGTAAATTTGCAGGTCTGGCTGCCACCAGATGGAGCTCAAAAATAAACAGGAGGAGAAGGGTGTGCATGGGGTGATGGGGCTGGTGTGGGGCACGGCCATCCATGGTGGGGTACCTGGAGAAGCCAGTGGTGCTGGCAGGGCACCAGCCCGTCAGACACATGGCCCAAAACCAGCTCACTCAGCAGTCACAGTGACCTCTCGAGGATGTGGAGGGGGAATATGGGGACGTGATGACACGGCGCTGTCGGACAGCAGTTTTCCTTCCTCCTCCTCCTCTGCTGCATGAAAAGCCAAACCCCAGCCTGGGTTTGCCCTCCAGCACGGTGTGCCGGGTTTTGGCATTTCTCCGAGTCATTACTTGCTTTCTAAAAGTAGGTAAACTGGGTGGGGAGCCTAGATTTTCCTATCTGCTGCCAGAATCTCAGCCTGAGCTGGGCACTGCAGCCCCCTTCCCCCCAAAAAACTGGACCAGGTTTTTCCTTAAGTCCATTCCACAAAGGCAGCAATGCTGGGGTCCCAATCCTTCTGGAACCACGCCGGAGTGGGCATTGCAAATCCTGTTGTTACAGGTATCTCCTGCTCCATTTGCAGCCTGGCATGTGCCCCGTTTGCAGATTCAAGGATCGGAGCCTTGACCCAGTGGCATTTGGAAGCAGCCTCAGGCTAATGCGATGTATTTCAGCCGCACAGCTCATTTCTATTTTTAAGGTCCCACATCAGCCTTTGAAGGGTGAGGGGGAAGCAAAGCTGCTGGAGGGAAATAAACCAAACCAAAACAACCCCCAGCAGCAAGAGGCAGGGAATGTAAAAAAATACTTCTCACTGGAGGCGGTGGGGTGCCACAAGGGCTGCTGCAAGGGACGAGTGAGCAGAAAACACCAGCGAGTTTCTAGCAAATATGTGAATTAATCAACAGTAAAAACACCATCGAGGGTGCAGGGGGGGACATCAGTCCTTGTGGAGTTGATGCCATGGGAGGTGGGTGCTTGCCCCTCCAATATCAAGCCCTAAAGGAAGAAGAGGATTGCTTAGGGAGGGGTGTAGTGTATGGGGAACTCCTTTCCTTGTCCTGCTTCTACTGCCCAATGTTTCCCTTGCTATCCCACCACAGCAGCAGCATGAGGACACAGGACACAGGAAATCAGCTGGAATTATAGAATCACTTGGGTTGGAAAAGCTCTCTAAGATCATTGAGTCCAACCATTCCCCCAGCACTGCTGAGCCCATCACTAACCCATGTCCCCAAGTGGCACATCCACAGGTCTGTTAAACCCCTCCAGGGATGGTGACTCCACTGCCCTGGACAGCCTGTTCCCATGCTTGGTAACTCCTTCAGTGTGGAAGTTTGTCCTGATATCCAACCTAAACCTCTCCTGGCACAATCCGAGGCTGTTGCACAGCATTGTGAAATGGGAGTTTTCTCTCATCACTTGTTACTTGAGAAGAGAGACACCCACAGCAGTGAAGATGGAAACAGAACAAAAATAAATGTGCTTGGCTGTCAGAGGCTTTTCCAAAATATGTCTGACTGCTGTGAAAGGGCAAGAAAGGCCCTAAAAGCCTTTCAATCCCAAGCAAAAAAGGCAATGCCAAGGGCTTTGCTCTCAGAAATGCCGTGAAGCTTCCCAGGAGTACATCTGGGGGGATCTGGACTCTCCCTGTATCTTCACTCCCAGCAGAGAAGGAGTCTGAGTCTGTGACACTTTACAGACATTCAGAGAAACAGCCTTTAATTCAGCAGGGTTTTTCCAGGCAGTTTTGCTTCCCTGGACAGGGAACCATGGGCACAAGGGCAGCCACTGATGAGTGCTGCAGTCCCTGCTCTAAATCCAACCCACCCCAGAGCAATGTGGGAATGAACTTAACCTCCATCCAGCATCCAAAAACTGGGTAGGGGAGCATCCATGTGCTCATGGCATCACAGAGCAGCTCACTCAGAGCTGGATCAGGCTGGGGAATGTGCCCAGATGAAAGGCAGGGATGTAGGATTGGTGCCTTTGCTCTGCCACTGCCTCCCTTGGGGACAGGTGCTGGGTTTGTCCTTCCATGATCATGAGACCAACAAGCAAATACAGTAATACTGACTTTACCTTTGTGTGTCCACACTGATTTCCAGGCTTGTAAAAAAATACTTGTTTCTCCAAAATATGTGGCTTTTGCTGGGAACCAGAAGCAGAGGAGATCCCTGAGGCATCCTGGGGGTGAGCAGCACCCAAAGTGCTTTGCTGGGGCCTGGGAAGACCCTGAAGCAGTGCCACAGCCACACTTTCCAAACAGCCTTGCCTTGTATTACTCAGAAAGGGTTTATTTTATCTTTATTTCCCCGTGTTTAGTGAAGTTTAAAGGCTGCCATGTGCTTCCAGAGATGTGCAGTCCCTCCAACAACAGCAGTTTGCTGCCCCCCTGCAAGATCACATCAGATCAGTTGCTGCCGTGGACATGGGGGTCACCCTCAGGGGTCCAAACTGTTCCAGACTGCTGGAACCCCTCTGAAGCCATTCCCTCTGGATGCACACGCTCACACAGGGGGAGCAGAGGTGCCAGTGCTGCCCTGGCCCCTCCGAGGGACAGGGGACACAGACCCTCTGCCTCAGAAACAAGGACCTGTGCCTGGGGAAGCAGAACTCAGTGAAAAGCTTACTCAACACTTTCCACTGCAGAAACAACAGAGCTGGAAGTGACCCTGGATGCCCCTGCAGAGCAGACAGAAAACAGAGCAGCCACTTGTCCCCAGCTGCTCCCTGCCCTTTGCCCTGCTTGCCTGGGACACCAGCAGGAGGGAAAGTCACGGCTCAGGGGTTCCATGGCCTCAGCTGCCACGGGGGCTGCAGCCCCTGCTGCACCCCACTCCTCATGCTGTGGCTGGAAGCAGAGCAGAAGGATTTGGCACCTTTAAATCAACCTCTGCCAGTTTTTTTTTTGCTTTCCAGCAGGAACAAAGGTGCTCCCTTCATGCAGGCACCTGCAGGCTCTTGTTTTCCCAGCTATCAGGCTGCTCACAGAAGGATCAAAGAGCCAAACTGACTAATTGAAGGCAAAAATCAGGCAAAACAGCCCTTGGGGCAGTGCAGCACATGGGCCAGCTGGGATCCAGGGCTGCCAAACCCAGCGCAGACATCCACACCATGAGCTCCAGCCTGATATCCAGATCCACAAAATGCACGTCCTGAGCAAGCCTTATCTCTCTCCTCAATACAGAGGGGTCACTGTGCACCCAAATCCTTCCCCCAGCCCAGCCACATCTGCTCAGGCCCTGGAACTCGCTCCTGCCCCTCGAGGTACCAAAGCAGTGCAGGGCAGCCACGTGTTTGGGGAGCAAAACAAGTTCAGTGCCAGCAGGGACAGGCTGTGTAGCCAAGTAAAGGAGAGAAGAGGGTGAGGGAAGGCGATTGCAACACCACCACAGCCCAGGCAGATCCTGCTCCCGTGAGAAACACGCACTGTGCAGTGAGTCAGGCTGGCACATGGTATCCGGCACCACCACATCCTGCTGCTGCTGCGGTCAGGAGCTGTCCTGTGCCCTGGTCCAGCCCCACCAACACCCCCAGCACGGCTCTGCTCCCCGCTCTGCTGACAAACAACAACCCACAAGGTTTTAAAAGGCTGCTCAAGTTTATTCGTTGCCATTGTACGAGTTTAAGGTAATAAAAACGTGTTACCAAGTCTGCTTTGAGAGGGCTTAGTTACACTGGGAGGGAGTAAAAAAGGCTGGAGTGGAATCGTCGGGGTTGCTGCACTTTTTCCATCAGAAAGCAGCACTTTTTCCTTGGAGCAGCCAGCTACTACACTGCAGGGGAGGGGCTGTGCCCGCCGGGCTGGGAGGGAGCAGCCCCGAGCCGCTCACACCGAGGGCCCCGAGCTGGACTCGCTGACGTGGCGCTTCCGTCCTGCACCCGGGGCTGCCACCAGGGCACAGGCTATCGGTCCTGTGGCCGCCCGCAGAGCTCCCAAGCTGCAACACACAGCACAGAGAGAGTCGGCAATCATGCCAACCCCGAAATGTGGCATTACTGCTCTGCGTTTATTCCTGCAGCCCTGGGCAGGGACATTGGGTCAGAATGCACCTTGGGGGATGCAGCAGGGATGTCCCCAAGCGCCCTGGGTGCTGCACTGGTGCTCCCCCGTGTCACCTCTAAGCACTCACCTCTCCTGGGACTCTGACACCGTTGTCATGGCCGGGTGAGTTGTCTTCCCAAAGAAGAAGCTGGCCCACCACTGGCCGGGGTCAGACTTGGGCAGATCTGGGGAACGGTGCATGGCAGGGAGAGTCCAGGTCACTGCAACCTGGACAGCCCCAAGGCCACCCCAGCCTCATCCCACAGGAGAGGCTGGCTCACCTCCAGTAAGATTTCCCAAGGAGGGACTGGGAGCAGTGTCCCCCTGAGCCAGGACAGGTGACACTTACCTGGGCCATGGGGGATGACCTCCCCAGAGTACTCTGAGCTGCAGGAGCTGGTGCTGGATGTGGAGCTCAGGCGCCCTGTGGAAAAATCATGGCCATCAGAACCACTGCTGACCCATGGCTGTGCCACGAGAAGGAGAGCACGGCCTTGGCGTGGCTGTCCCTGGGTGCTATCGCTCAGCCCCATCACTTAACTCGCTCCAGTACTTGCCCAGTTTAGTGCCAGGCCAATAAAAACCACTAGGAAGGGAATACTGGGGAGATTCCAAGAGCAGGGAGCAGAAAAACACCTGAACACCTCTGTAGGAAAAAACCTGCAACCCCAAGGACATGATTTAGTGGCTTTGAGAGGCCTCTGCAGATGAATTGAGGCCAAGAGGATGCAAATTCCTGTGTATAATCCATGCGCTTTTAGTACAACAGCTACGAGCCTGCTGCTTGTTCCAGCTCAGGGGGAATCCTTTAATTCCCTCTGGTTTAAGCAATCCATTAAAGCAGAAATTCTCTCCTGGGTGAGGTACCAGGAGCTACCATTGCCCAGACTGGTTTTGCAGCTCATTTCTGAAGCAACACCTCATTTCTGAAGCAACAGTGCAAGGTGAAACCATCCACTCTGTCCCCTACAACCTTAGTAACAAGTGAAGGAAATTTGAGCCCCCTCACCAGCTGGTACAGCTGGGCTGGGGGCCTCAAAGGAGGGCCTGGACAGCAGCAGGGACACTGCTGGCTGTCCCCTTTCCTCAGCAAATGCTCACATGGGGCTGCAGCTGAAAGCACAGACCTGAGCTCAGCTCCATCTCTGCTGGAGCCACATCCCCCACACCTGGCAGAGACCCCCATAAGCTCACCCGCCACCCTGAGCCCACCCCAGCCCCCAGCCTGCCCTTACTTCTGCGATAGTTGTGCGTGGCCATGAGCGAGCCGCTGGATGGGATGGATGCCATGGTTCCTGATCTTGGTTCTTGTGCAGATCTAAACCTGGGAGCACAGAGGCAGCTGTCAGCACCCACCCTGACCCACCCCTGCACCCCCGAAAGCTGCAAGGGTGTAAATGGAACCAGTGTGACTTCTGGAGAATCTGAACGTGCAGCCTTGCACTGGGAATGGCGACTGATGCTCGCTGCACATGGATTAAATCCACAGAGCTCCAAGAGCTATGTGCAAAGCCAAAATAATTCCCCTCATACACAACCGCCTGCCCAGAGCACAGTCTGACACAGCCCCTTCCCGACCTCCCCTCCTTCCAGGGTGTTTTTCCTTGCAGGAATCCAGCTCCCCTCCTTGGATCAACATCTGGACTTACAAAATCCCAGGCGGATGTTGCATAAGGAGCAAAGAAACATTCAGCTGGGGCACATACCGAGGGTGTTCCTGCAAGGAGTTCCAGCCCCAGCCTGTCCTCAGCAGCCTCCCCATCACCCATAGCCGGGACAAACCTGTCCGCCCTTCACCTTTGATGCGCTTCAACTCCAGTTCTGAACTGGAGAAGTTTTCTCCCTCTTCCGGGTACAAAACACCTTCCTGCCAGCAGCTGACTCTTCCCACAGTCTGACCCCTTCTTCCCAAGAAAGCTCTAAAAAAATGCTCAGGGCGCCAAACGTGCCAGCTGCCAACAGCTGGCGGACCCCGATCCGCATCCGAGAGAAGCGACCTTTCCTTAGCGGGGAAACCGAGGCACGGGCAAATCCCAGCGCATCCCCCTCGCCAAAGCAAACGCGCCGATCGCTCGGGGCCGCCCCGTTCCCCCCGCGGGCAGCGCACCTGGGCTGTGTGCGGGCTCCGGCGGGCCGGGCAGGGCAGGGCAGGGCAGGGCAGGGCAGGGGGGTCCGGGGCGGGGGTCCGCCGATCGCTCGCACCGCACGGCCTGAGCCGCGGCGCTGCCGCTCCGCCCTCGCACGGGGGCTTTTACCCGCTCCGAGCACGCCCTCCTGCTGCACTCACCAATGGCAGCGGGGGCCGGACACGCCCCTGCCACCGGAGGGGTCGCGATTGTCGCCGCGGGGAGAGGGGACAGCCCCCGAGGCCACGCCGCGGAGCGGCCCAACAGCGCCCGGAACACGGAGAGAGGGGATTGGAGATCCCGCCCGCACTTCGCCTTTCGGGTGGCTCAGCTCCAATTCTGAGCTGGAGTTCTTTTCTCCTTTCAAGCGATGCCGCCTTTAAAATGAGGGTAAACATGAAAAGTAAATAAATACGGATTCGAGGAATTCCAAGCTGGCTGGGCTTTATCAGTTTTGGGAGCGAACGCTTTATTTCAGAGGATAAACTTGCAACGAGGCCAAAGTACAACCTGCACCGCTGTCCGGCTCCTCTCTGGGTACCAGTGAACAATCCTGCTCCATAAACCACTGGTTTGGTGGGGTGTGAGTCTGGGAGAGCCGAGGCAATGGATGCGTGTACGAGGAAGCAGATCTGTGTAAGAGGAACGGAAACTTCACAGAAAATTTCTTTCTGTATGGAACGGAAATGGGGTTGAGAACAAAACACTCGGAGAGATGCCAGAGCCTTGGGGTATCTCCACAAAGGCGGTTTGGTACTTGATATACCTAAAATGTTACTCATTTTTTCTCCCCTAAAATTCAGTAATGCTCCAGAGCAGAGCTCTGCAGCCCAGCATGCTGAGGGTCTGCAGTAAAATCCTGTAGTTTGGGTGCAGCTGTGGGAAAGAGCATTTTTTGGGGGGTGATACTTTAACCATTTTAGGGATTGGAGGCAGGAGAGAGCCTACACTGCAGCCTGGGGTGGTTCTGGCACAAACTCCCAGTGCAACGAGGTTCACTC
>VZRV01001554.1:1836-29792 GCA_013398115.1 Falcunculus frontatus | reverse complement strand
TAAATAGATGCTATAATATTGGCTTTCTGCAAATGTTAAAATAAGTGATGTTAAAAGTAGCTTTTGTAACAGTGGCTTTGTCACAACTAGATGTTATATATAAAATAACTTTATTACAAAATAGATGCTACGTAAGGTAGCTTTGTTGTGAAGATGTGGCTTTTTAAAAACTTTTCATTCAACCAAAAACTTAGAAATAGCTATGCTTATGAACTATTTGCTTGGACTCCTGCTATGGCATATCAGCAACAGATAATATGCATTGCCAAAAGGCTTATCCCCACAGCGATCTGCTGGTTCCCAGAACTACCGGCAAGACGGGAAAACCACATTCCATTTTGAACTATTCCAGGAAAGGGTTTTGAATATGTGTAATTGTTTATGAATATGTAATAAGTCAATGCGTATGTAAAGGGAGTCTCCAGGAGTGAGCACCAAAGCACCCAGCGCTGTGAATTTTACTTTATTATCTTTGTCCCTTACTGTCCTTTATTAAACTTTTCAATCCTAACAGGAGAGTGAACCTCATTTTTCACAGTTATGTGATACATGTTTTGTATCACTCCACTAACTCAGATTTCCTGTGTAACATCAACTCTCTCTACTACAGTTGAGTCCATCCGTGGTGTAAATTGTTCTGAGTTCATTAAATAAATGTAAGCATCTCCCTAATTAGCCAGCCCAGCACAGGGGGAGTGAATGTGTGACTCAGCCAAACGCAGAGCATCAAATCCAGACAGTCAAAAAAGAATTTTAAAGAGAGCAATGGGCTTCAGCTGGTTTCAAGCATTTTTTCAGCTGGCATGTCTTCCCAGAGACTGGAGTCCCTCAGAGCTGTGATGGTGAGTAGCCTACAGAGAACAGTAATGGCACTCACACTGTGCTACGGGCTGGGTGCAGGCAGCGGCTGCTCCGTCAGGGAACCACCAGAGCACTAGGTTGTTGCGGCGAGGAGCAGCCCCAGGGAAGCGGCGAAGCAGAGCAGGGGAGGTGTGGACAGGGAAGAAGTACCACAGGAAGAAAGAGTCGATGGGGGGCGGAGGGCCAAGCTGACCCTCCGGGCGAGCCCCGATACCCCCAAGAAACCCAGAGCAAAATGGCGGGGGGCTCGTGGCGCAGTTCCCTGCTTTGACGTGCGAGGGCTCCTCCCACAGCCCGATTTCCCGGGCAGTTTTTCGCGGGCATCCGGGCATTTCCCCACCGGCCAGGGCGGGGTCGCTTCCAGCCCGCTCGTGGAAGCTTTCTCTGCCGTGATCTGCTGCCAGGCCGAGCAGGGGAGAGGCCGAGGGCTGGGGCCGGGAGCAAGGCTGGGGGTCGGGCCTGGGGGTGGTCGGTCGGTGGTGCGGTGCTCCAGCTGAGGGGGCAGCAAGGCTCCAGCTGAGGGGCAACAAGGCTCCGGCTGAGGGGGGAGCAAGGCTCCGGCTGAGGGGGGAGCAAGGCTCCGGCTGAGGGGGCAGCAAGGCTCCAGCAGGCTCTGGCAGGCTGCAGCCAGGCTCGGGGGGCAGGGGCCAGCGAGAGCAGCGTCGAGCTGAGGTCGTTTCTAGGGCTCCGGGCCGGGCTCGGCTGTGTGACGCAGTCCGGAATTCCTTCCGTGCTGCATAGCCCCTGCCATGGTCCGATCGTCCGAGGAAAATCACTGGGTGCTCTGGAGAAGTTCTTCCCTGGCAGCGGCTTGGCGGGGTCGCCTGGAGAGATGCTCTTAGTGATAGAGGCTCTCTTCACCCCCGGTAGGCTGTGTGGGGAAATCTCCCCAGAGCCAGAGCCTTTCTCTTCCCCCTGAGGGAGCTGCCCAGCGACAGGGCCTCTCCCTGTGCACTTGGTGTCAGCTGCCGTCACTGCCAAGATGTGCGCAGCTTTTCTAATACTTGCTATTAACGTTAGTAAAAACAGATTTATAAGCAACAATTCCAATTGAAATCCAAGCAATGTTGAGGCATTCTTATTTTTAAATTAATTGGTCTCTCACGCTGGATTACTTTTTGTAATGAGAGGGAGAAAGCTTCTTGGTGCTTGTGAAAGAGCTGTTGGGAATCCTAAATGCAAGAGAGTCTCCCCAGTGATTAACTTCATCTTACATGGGAAATTTTGCTGATGACACAATTGTCAGCATAATTCAACAGGGTTTTTTTAAATGATGATTTCACTTTGGTAGACAAACACTTAGTAAATCTGTTTTAAGTGTGTGTCCCACATAGGGCAACAAAAACTACTTCTCCATATCTCTGTGTCCACCTAGAATCTACTTGGAGTTTATCTACTTGATAAAGAATTTTGTCTCTAATAAACACGCTAGCCACCAGTGTATGGGCTTGCTTTTACTCAGCATTCCTGAGTAATGAGTGTCAGGAAAATTAATTCACAAACACCAGAGGTTTATGTCCAAAAAGGAGCCAGAGGAGTCCTGTAACTTTATTTGAATGAAGGGAGAGGCCATGGGCATTTCCCATGGAGTCTCTCAAGTTGTTGGAGGATGCAGCATCCTTTTTATCCTGATTTCCCAGCCACATTTCCCTCTCTCTTTCCCCATTGGCAGAGGTACTTGAGAGGTACAGACTTCCGAATGGCCTAGTAAAGACCCCCTTCTAATGTGTACATGCCCTACCCCCCCCTTTTTTATTTTTCCCTTTTTCCTTGTGTCTGTTCTTTTTCTTAAAGCCCAGGGATTTAGAGCAGTCTTGAGTGAGTTACAGTCTGTGTCAATTAGTGGAATTCCTATGGAATTTATGGTTCCTCCCACTGCTTCTTTCACCTTTCAATATCTGGCTCTATTTACAGTAGGCCCACAGTTTGTTTTAAAGGCACCTCCTTCTCATGCCTTTCATAACTATCCCACGAACACCAGAAGAAGAGTGTTCTGTGGCCAGAGGTCTCTCTTCTTGATAAAGAGATCCTTCCTTCAGAATGTATAAACATCCTAAAAGGAACCCATGTAATTGTCCAGCAAAACAGATTCCATATTAAAAGATGGTTTGTAACCCAGATGAGTTAATATTTAAAACGGCACTTCTGAAGTTTTCTATCACAGTCTTAAAAGCAAACAATGCTATCTATATGTTTTTAAATAAAGTTTTTGTGTTGCTCCTTTAATTAAGAGGTGGACTTTTAAAAATAATAAAGTTTATCTGAGTTGCCTTGCTGTTCACATCAATTCTTCCCTGCCCAATATGTCAAATGCAGTAGTGATGGTGTTTCCAGATGGAATTTTCTGTAGGATGAAATTGTTTCTAAACTCAGTATCCAAGTTCACCATAAGTGAAACACTCAGGATTGGGTTATTACAGAGGTGGCCTAAACAAAGGAAATCTCCTGTTTGGTGCTAAGCCACTACAGAGGAAAGAGAAAACCACACCACCAAACAAACAAAAGACCTAACACAAACTGAGACCAATAAGGTTATGGTATTTATCGATGAAAGAAACCATCTCAGTTATTTTTAAATATTGGTTTTGTGGTCTTAATGTTTGCATTCTCTTCTGATTTTTGTGCTGAATATAAAGTAAAAGTACATTTGAGTAGGAGGGAGGTTGCAACTTTGTTTGGCAGGTAAGGGAGCATGAAGAAACCCATCTCTGTATGAAGTATTGTAAAGTGCTGTAGTGGTTAGAACAAAATGTGAATAATGAATTGGAGATTTGTCTCTTGGTGTTTAGTAATTCATTCAGAATTGTAAAATGAGTTATTTCTTCTGTCAAAATATATGAGGTTGTGCTAGGTGGTAGTATCTTGGTTTGTTATCCTGGCCCTACAAGCTCACCAGAAAAATCCTTTACCTTGCTATAGACATAAATTGCATTGAATACTGAGAAGGCTCAGTTCAGAAAAGGAAATGGAACAGTACCGAGGCTTCCTCCTGAAGGAAATTTACAGTGACAGTACAAACACTCTTGTCTGTGTCACCTAAGCAAATACTCAGATTCTTGTACATTGGGGTGAAAGAAGTTCCTGCAGACTTCAAAACATTTGGAAAACATGCATTTATTGGAAGAGTTCCTGTATTTTTCCAATTCTGTTTCTGCTATGTGGGACATTTCTGAAGTTGAATGGGGGTGAGGAAGTCAGTTTTACCTACATCAGAATACTATTTATGCATGAGACAAATTTGTAGAGAGTGTAGAGAAACCTGACATATCAGTACCATATTGACAAATGATTCATAAATAATCTATGTGCTGGGAGTAACTAACTTCTAGGAGTGTTATGTATGTGTATATATGTATAGGTGTACATGTGTGTATATATATTTATGTATGTATCTGTACATGTGTAGGTATAAATGAATATATAGGTGTGTGTAAATAGATGTGTACATGGGGATAGGGATATAGATATAGGAGTGTGTGTGAATATGTATATATTTACATATATGTGTGTGTTTGTGTGTCATTAACCGTTACAGCCCTACAAGAGAAGGGAGGGGCACCCCACTCCTGATGCACTCTGCTGTGCCCAGCACAGGCGTGCCATGGACTGTGGGGCTGTGCAGGGCATGTGCCGGGCTCTCTGTCTCTGCTTTCCTTTTCCTCTCTCTGTCCTTTGCCCTGTGTGCCAGTGTGTCCTAGGTTACAATATAGATGTATTTAAGTTTTCTATTATCACCAGCTGTGGGCCCTTAGCTGTTATCTCCTGCTATGACCCACCCCTGATAATAGAAAGTGGGCCATCAAGAAACCACTGCATGACTCATGGACTTATCTCATCCTATTGTGAGATGCTCCACCCAGGAGGGAGGAGCCAAGCATTCCCACCTGGATATAACCTGGCCTTGGAGCTGCCTAAGTTAGCCCTGTCTACTGGGATTCCCAGAGGACAAGAGGACCTTCAGCTGGAGACCAGACCTTCCACAGGATCACCGCTTCAACTGAACTACTTCATTTGGACTGCTACCACCCCCCTAACCGGGTGTCAGGTTGTATCTGACTTTGTCAGTGCTTTTCCTTGTATTATTTCACTTATTTTTAAATTTTTTCTATTAAATTTTAATCCTGACTTGTGATCTCCCACTGGTTTGTTTTCAAACCAATACCCAGGGGCAACCGGAGCTTTCCTTAGCAGGCCCTTGTAGCGCCTCCTCCCTAGGTGTGTGGCTCCGCTGCATACCTGAACCCTCCTACGGTTTCTTGGCCCGCCTTTCCTCAGCTGAGGGATCGGCAGGGCACACCTGCCCATTTTCCCTCAGCCCCCATCAGCACTCCTTGCCAAAACCCTGCTGGATCCTAAGGCAGACATCTGCTAATTGCTCCGAATGACACAAACCAACACCGGTTTCAGTTTAAAAATGTCATTGATTGCACATTGCTACAACAGCACTGCCTGTAAAGCAGAAATCTTTTAGGATTTTATAAATTGCTTGGGAGAAGAAGATAGTAAATGGTTAGTGGAAAATGTAACCCCTGCACATGGTTATATACAGAAGGTAGAAGGAAAAGAAGCCTCAGAGAAGGACTGGGGAAAGAATGGTGACTTGTGTCACAAAAGCAGTGTAATAACATCATGACACATTCATCACCCTCTGCACTTTCTCTGCAGGAGAAAAACCTGCTCACATCACTACATGAGTGAACAAGCCAACAGATACAGAAAAGAAACTTCCTGTTCAGGGCAGACTGAGGCCAGAAACAGACAAAAGCGAACCAGCTGAGAATCTAAAGTAGTACGTTTTGGTACCTAGGCCAAGATCTCAGTAAGTGTGATAACAGGGCCAAGAAAGAAAAGCAGGAACAAGAGCTAGACCTGAGATAAGGGTCTGGGTCAGGGTCAGAGCCCCAGAAGAGGCCAGAGTTTCAGCTCCAGAGTTCCCTGTTCTGCTTGCTATTAGAAATCTCCACTCTTCTTGCTGGTTATGAAGCTGTGCATGGCACAGATCTTTGCCCCACAAGTTAAGCAGCCTTTGTTGAAGTCATGCAGATGCTCTTTATGGGGACCAATCCCCCTTAGCCGGCACAAAACGCAGGAGCTGAAGGGGGAATAGGGCTGCACACACTTTCTGCAGATTGAGTTTCACTCATTTATAAGAGAGAAGGATCAAAGCAGCAAGGACTAGCAGTCCCAAAGGTACCATTCTCTGGTTTGTCTTGATACCCGAACTTGATAACCAATGCGAAAGATTAAGGGGAGATCGATCTGCTTTTTTTATCTGTGCAAATCAGATATACAGGCCTGTCCAGTGTAAATAAAACCATGAAGCAGGTGCTGATTTGTTCCAATTTCTCTGAATTATTACATTCTGCAGATTAATAAGAAAGATGCATATTGTATGTGCAGGGAGAAGAGAAAATTGTCTGTGTCATTGCACAAACGATTGTGGCAAATTCAGTAACCATTAGTATACCTGCAGAGGTTCTTGAATACTTGTAAACCTTGACAAAGAACGGTCAGGCCGATTAACAACAGTCCCAGGGCCAAGTAATCTTGTTCCACTCATACCAGCAGTCCATCTCACGGGGCCATCACAGATGTTCCTGCCTCGTTGTTATGGATTACAGGGACAGTAGGATGAGAAGTTTCTCACTTCCCCTTCAGCACAAGAAATACACCACTAGATGGCATTCAAAGCATAAGCCATAAATTTCACTGCAGTCTTGCCACGATTTCCTTGACCTCGTTAGTAGTAAGTTAAGGGAAGCCATCATGTGCCCAGAAGACCATGATGTTTTATTCAGTGAATCCTTAAATAATGATACTGATGCCTCAAGGGAATCTCGAAACAGATAAGCACAGAAGTTACCTGGCTAAAGGACATTTCTCTCTCTATGGTGCTGTGAAAAGCAAGAATTGTGGACGACTTCTGAAGTGAAATATTATATAGAATAACACAGGAATGTTCCAATGAGATAAAATAAATAATAAAAGGGGGGGGGGGAGTAGAAGTCTGTGGAGATGCAAGCAAGCTACTTTCTACATACACATGCAAAGCAAATGTACATATTTTATCCCGACACCTATGCCTCCTGACAGGGCCAAGAACAGAAAGCCTAGATTCCAAACAAAACCAAGCCTGGACAGACATCATGAGCTCAGATTTTTTTTTTTTTTTAAATCTATCTGGAACTCCCTTATTGATTCATACAGAAAAGTATTTTTATTTAAAATTACAGGTACCGTAGTTTAAAAACAGAAAGAATGAGGTCCTAATTACAGTACAATGCAGAAAGACCCCTAAAGTTTCTGCTTTCTCTCTCTTCTCACAACTTCTTCTGCTTCACTTCTTCAGGCTCACACAAATATAGATACACTCACAATTAATTTCAAAGAGAATATATATGCAAGAAGGTGCCAGGTAGGTGTGTTCAGGTGTAGTTTTATGCTACCTTGCTGCATTTCTTTAAAAGACCTAGCGGGACCCCTGGGAAAACCAGGGGGGACACCGCTCCTGATTCTGTCCTCCCAAGAGTCTTCTCAATTCAGCCTGTGCCAAGAGAACATGGGAAAAGCACTTTATGTTAACTCTTACAGTGCCTGTAAAGATGACGTATTAGACTTTGTATGCAATCAGTTACAGCCCTTGTGTTGTAATAGTGAAATCACAGACCGGTAAAATATTAAAAGTGTCTATAATCAAAATAGAACCTAGTCTATATCCAAGAACATGAATTAAGTAATATCTCTGAAACACAAACAAGACAGGACACAAATAAGGGCATAAACACGTGTTTCTGAAGGAGGATGAAGACATGGCAGTGGTCGCTATAGTCAGTTCTTAGTTTATTCAGAGTGGTCTTGACTCATTGTGGAACAAAAGCTGTATTGTTAGGAGCTAAAGAGAAAAGGATGAAGTTCTAGGCTGGTGGAACATACCACCCTCTGGAGTACAGAGAAAAATCAGAGACCAGGGTAAATAAGGAACCAGTACTAAGGAAGCCAGAATTTCTCTTGATTTTTCAAAGGTTTGAATTCCTTTCCCACGTGAAGTACTTCAAAGGTAGGCAGCAAACGCTTTCAATGACAGTGAGCTCTCTGTGTTTCCCATGTGTCAAAAATGGATGGACAACTCCCGTTGTAATTAAAAGATAAGGTAATTTATTAAAAAGAGGAAAATTTAGAAAAATACAAAATATAATCAAGTTAACAAAAAAGAAACTCCGGTAACACAGGCTAAGAGACCCTTTGAGCCGGGTAGGCTAATAGCCCAGGGCAGAAACCTGCAGTGCTGGGTTTGCTCTGGCTATTCCAAAAGCAAAAGTCTTTATCCAAGTCTCTATAGCAGAGATAAGGCCTCCACCACAGCGCTGAGCTTCACCACCAGCTGATCCAAGGGCGAAAAGCAGCTTCAGTCCTTGGTCCATGGATTTTATACCCTCTTGTCTCCGCCCAAACCCACCCACTGCCCGGCCCCCATGGCATAGGATGATTGGTGATGTTCAGAGATGAGGTCAAGTCCATCTGCCAATGGCTCGTCTGCTGCTAGGGGACAGCTTCTAGGTGATGTCATCTGGTCGATTGGCGGGAAAAGTCCTCATTAATATTCCATGATGCCATGGAGCCCAGTTGCAGGTTAATGGTTTTGAGCTAAAAATAGCTCGGTGTCAGTTATGAAGGTCTAATATTCTGTGAGGGACTAAACCTGAACAGAAATTGTTCTAAACTTAACACAACTTAAAACATCAAATAAACTTACAATCATCATTAAAACATCACCATAACTCTCTCAGTAAAAGGAGAAAGGAAGGTAAGGTCAAAAGAAAATGTTTTACCAACATATTGCGTCCTACTAGTGCAGGACTCCAACTTAAAATAGAAAGGGGACTTAAAGTCAACTTAACTAATGTCAGGGAAGGATAAAAGGTGCTCCTACTCGAAAGGAAAGATACAGACGGGCAACAGAATATTATAAAACATTTTGTTATCAAATTAATATGGGGGACTCAGATTCAACAATCATAATTTAAGAGGGAAAGGATAGTGAACTTGTGAGATTGCTAGAAACAGGGTTTAACAGTTGAACAGGGTAGAAACTTCTTAATTCACAAGTGTTTAACAATTAGTCTTATTAGCTACTTCATCACAATCTGGTCACAGGATAATTGAATATGCAAAAGCCAAGATCTTAGTTTTATAAATAACACCATGTAAGTCTGACTTCACTGTGGTATGTAACCCTTGCCACAAAAATCAGCATTCACAATTTATATTTCATGACCTACTTAAAAGACTGCAAAAATTTTGTTACATTGAAACACGTAGCGGCCAAAATATGTTAGCAATTCAGGTACTTCATGTACAGCTGATTCTCTGAGCAAAGCACAACAGAAAATTCATTATGCTAATATTTTTACAAATGCTAGAGGCATATGGATAAGTGGATTCCCCATTGAACTGTATTGACATTTCCTCAGCGTAGAAACCTTCAGACACCTTTTGAAATGATATAATGTTGAAAAAGAAAAGATGAGACATTCAATTCAGCTCAGTGTAGCACAGTGGTCTTTGTAATACACTATTTATATTACCTTTCCTTATTAGCTTCAGGGGCATATGAAATTATATTGGATTGCTACATTTACTTCAATAAAATGAACAGAAGCAGTAGGTTGTGACATATTTTCACTTCAACTGGATTAGAACAAGCAGAACTCATATAAGAAAACACAGTATTGGTAAGGGAAAATCTATTCATTTATTTTATATAAGCACCATACAGAGAAACCTGATCCTGTGTTCTTTTTTTTTTTAAACTAAATTTAAAATATTTATTGTTTCCTTGCAGGTAGATTTCAAGTGCAAGAGTAGATAAGCTACCTGGAATAAATGTGGTAGTATCTGCCCAGCTTATTTGTAGCCATTCATGAGGAATTTTATTACAGCTTGGGAAATGAAGGGAATAAAAGAAGTTTATAGCCAGATTAAGTTAATCCAGGTGTTGGTTGGTTTTTTGTTGTTTGTTTAATTATTAGGTGATCCTATAAAGCAAAGTTGATGTGCGAAGTTGATGGAACAGCAACAGCTTCCATGCTCTTTGTGTGATCTAAAATAACACCTTGAAACCCCACAGTCCTTATTAAGTCTTGCTTTTTTTACAACCAGGTGTGTCAAGCACAATCCACAGAGCAGGTTCTGAGGTCCAGCATGCACTGCATCCAAGTGGCAGAGATGTTATCGTTCAAGCTGTATGGCATAAGGAAGCCCAGAGCTGTTCTTCTGGCTGAGTTAATGAGTTAACTGATTCAGAGGAGGTAGCTGAATATGTGTATTTATGAGATTAATTTTTACTTCATAACTCAGTAGCTGTGTTTTTCTCTCTCCCTTCCTGTGCCCCCTTCCAAGCTTAACCTCTCTTTGTTCAGCTTTCCTCTTTGCTCTGAGAGTTTCCCTTGATCTACTCTTTCCCCGTGCCCCTTTAAGTACTTTCTCTCTCTCTGCATTCCCACATTCCCTGACTCTTCTAGAAGACTTTTCACCAGGGATCAAACAAGCCTGAACATGCAAATCCCCTGATTAATTGGCAGGGGTGGGGGGAAGGCTGCACAAGCAGCTGCACAGATAAGCCCTGGGTGTAGTGCAGGCCAAAGAGTTGGCTCTCCTCAGCCTCAACACATTTCTGATATTACTGTGCCCTGATACTGAATGTGACTGGGGTTTACCTGTTTGTCAGGCCAGGCTTGCAGCTCCCCTCCTGCCAAGGAAAGGTGTTGGTGCTATGACCAGGGTAGATATTGCCACCCAGCACCAGCACATAGCGTATTTGGCTTTCCTGGCATGCAGCATAGGCCAAAAACATAAGGCAGTTTTGTTTCCTCCAGCAGCCTGTGGTCCTTGATGGATGCCTTGAGTTAGCCTTGTCTCCTTTCTACTGAGGCTGCAAATTTTTGAGTGTCAGAAAATTTCATAATTAAGATTATCTTGTGTACACAGTCTGAGTCTTTAGTTACATCTGCCCTGTTTATGGAGTCCATGCCTGGGTCAAATGTATGCAAGTGGCAACATTCAATAAACTGCTATTTCTTCTACTCACTGTCAGAATTTAGGTAATAGACCTTAGGGTGGTCTTTCTGCAAATTGTACAGCCCTTTCTTCCTTCTTTCAAAGGAATTATTATGGGCTCTTCTGTGAGATTCCCTTGCAACAGTATCCAGACACCTCACAAGTACCAATAAACTCATGAGGCAGTTGCAAGGTAAGTGGTATCTTGCTTGTAATACTCAGAGCTCAGTCTGAGCTCTTCATCCACTGCGCAAACTGCTGCCCCTGGACCAAACTGAGAAACTGATTCTATATTAGGATGCTTTGCTTTCTGTGGAAGGTGAGGAAAGATATGATCATGGAATGAACAAGATACTTTGCCTTTGAATTTCATGGACATTTTTTGTCTGTAAAGGAATAGTGAAATTCAGAGTACATGCTGTCCAGCCTGGTACACAAGCTCTGTATGAACCAGTTCCAGGTCTGGCTGCATCAATGCAGGACTTTGCAGCAGAGCAGCAGCACCACACCAAGGTGACTGCTGTTCTGGAATCCAGGCTAGTGCTCTGCTGAGAAGTCCATGACAACTCATTGGCATCTGTCAAAGTCTCCTGGGTGTCTGAGGTGGAACTGTACAGCACCAGGCAGAGGTGTGGAGTTGGACATGCATATTCTTCTGCTCTCCCCCCCTCAGGTTTAACACCTTCTTCTCTGCTTTTTCCACTGTGTCCATGCCAACTGTATTCTTAAACTGCCACTTGCTCTTTGTCCTGCTCCTGTCCCCTTCTCGGGATCTCAGTACCCATCTTCCCTATTCAGGCTGCTGCTCCCTGTCTCAGCCAAGAAGTTCTGTAAGAAATTTTGAACAGCAGGTGTCATTCCTGCCTCTGTTTGATCTAGATGGCTTCTGGCCAGCATCATTCTCTCTGCTTAAAAATCAAGGTTTAACTGCAGACCACAAACGTATTTTTATGTTTTTTCATGATCATGTATGTATAAAACGTCACCCATCCTCCTTTCCAACTTAGAAAGGCTCATTGAGGGCAGGTGTCTCCCTTGTGAAAGTGTGTTACAGTGACCATAAGAAAGAAACTTTTCTTTGGATCTTCATAAACGTGCTGTTAAAAAATAATCTTCCAAAACTTTAAGGTATTAGAATATATGTTACTATTCTAAAATAAAATAGAGTAAGGAGAGAAACAAACAGTAGTTGCAGAATCATAGTAAGCACAATTGGGAGGACTCTTGAGAGATCATCTCATCCTTATTAATTCTTGAAACAAACACCTGTCCAAGACTTCTCCTGTCTCTTTTGGCAGTCCCTCTCCCAGTACTTCTATTCCTATTAGAACATCTTCCTCAAAATATAGCTAAAATATTTCTTGTTTGGATTTAACCTCATTATCATCCCCAGTTTGCACAGGTAGCAAAATGTTTGGGTTTATGGCAACCTTTCATTCAGTTTCAGATTATTATCGTGTGCCATATCAGTCTTCTTTGGGCCATAGAACACAAGGCCCTCTGGACTTTCCTTACTGGTCATATTTGATCATATTAAATTCTCCAGACTCTCTCAAATTACTTATATCTTTCCTAAGGGCAATACCCAAGCCTGTGACAGACTCCAGCTGAGCTTTACCAGAGCTGCGTTGAGCAGAGAGATTAATGCTCTATTATATCCCAAATATCCTGTTGTTGCCATGGGCAACAGCAAAAAGGAATAACCAGTGGCTGAGCCCCTTCCTATTAGTGAGAAGAGTATTTGCTGTCTAAGCAGAACTGAAAGAGGTAAGGAGGGTTGTGGAAAGTGACACAGAAGATGGAACAAAAAGCACCAATTGAGTCCAGATAAAGGAGCAGCTGAGGCAAGTGAAGGCAATACCACATGCACATGAAGAACTGGAAAACTGCAAAGTGGCTGAGGAAATAAAAGGTGAACACTTTACAGTTGCTTAGCTTAGAGGAGACTGCAGTTGTGCACAGATCCTTCTCCGGGTTGCCAGGGCTCCAGGCTGTGTGGCCAATAACTCTATGCTGCACATTCACATCCATGTCCATAACATATGTGTGTGGGGGGACAACTGCCCATATTTGCCACCCATCACTATTCCCACCTATACACAGCCTAGAATACTGTTCCCCTCACAATAGCACTTATTTTTGGGGTTTTAATCAGAGTTTATCTTATAGTCCAGTGATCTTTGGTTTCCTTTCTGAAGGACTGCTGCCTCAAAACCTTTCCTCATTTTTTATTAGTAATTACTTACCTTGCTTTTGCTCATTCTGAATGCCATCCTAATTAGTTTATTTGCAAAATCATTTTGATTTCCAAACTCACCCTCCAGTGTACTCACTATCCGTTCCATCTTCATTTCAGTGCAGAGTAAACAAGCTTCTGACTGTCTATGCAGCTCACTCATTTTCTTTCTTAAGTGTCAGAGTTTGGAACTGGTACCCTTCACAACAGTGTTTCAGACTAGCTTTATTCCTTGTTGCTTTAGGTCTTGTTTTGTTTTGTTTCCTCTGGAAGCTAAGGTTGAGAAAGACAGCTTTTCAGCAGCAACATATAAAGTTTTGCCCCTACTCAATTTTTTCAATAGATTAAATTTCTGAATAACTTCTGATAGTTCTAATCCAAATGGTTAGATATTTTTAGTCATATCAAATGGCAGAGCTGCTAAATATGTGCCTGTTTCTCCAGCTTTTCAGAATTTGTTAGTCAGTTGAAATACTATTTCAAATATTTGCCACTGAGAAAATATAAAATCCATAATCCATGAAACTGCTTTTCATGCCTCCCTCTAAAAATAAATGTATAGTTAGTAAGAAATTTGTTAAATATATTAAAATCAAGTGGTACAAATATATATATTGTGTTAAACCAAATCTATGTACTTTGAAATCAGTTTTTTTCTCATTTACATTTCTAATACGAAGCAAGTTTTCCCTTTTCTCTATGGACCCGGTGTTCAGCCTCTTGCAAACACTAACATTATTCAAAGTGACCAGCTCAATTGCCATTAAAACATCCCTACTGCTCTAAATTTCACCCAAAATACTGTTTCCATATCTTATTTGGTGTGTACAGTTTCAAAGACTCCTCTTAGAATTAGCTATAAAATGTAGCTTAAAGGTGAAGTGAAGGTCTGTTTTGTAAAGCTGATGATGCTAGGAGTGCCAAGAAATTCTGTTCCACAGCTACTGTGTTTCCCCTGCACTTGTGACACTTTCAGGGCTTTCTGGACTCCACAAGAGCAGCACGGGCCACAGGGAAGAAACACTGTCCTAAAACATGTATGTACCATAGCAACACAGAGCTATCAAGTGAAATTAACAAAGATCTGCACCATTAATTATTTCACCAACATTAATATTCTAAATATTCATAATACTAATATGTTTACAGCATTAAATAGTATTATAGATGTTTTAAGGAGCTCTTTAAGAAATAAAGAGCTTGCAGGGCACTCTCAGATAGACAAAGTAGTCTCTAGTTTTAAAGCCACACCAAATGAGTTGATAACCACATGCGCTTGGTTGCAAATGCTTTCCTACTCACTAACTCCTGCTTGATGTGGAGAATATTCAGCTACAGCCTCTGTCACAGCAAGTAAACCCTTAAATTTTTGTGACAATCCTGATGGTCAGCTTCTCCAGTCTCATTCTACGTGGAGATGACCTGAGCTGAAGAGAAAAATACATTCTCTGAAAGATCCTAAGTGGAATTTTCATAAGTACCCAAATTAGGTATTACAGATGTTTCCTTCAAGGAGACAGAAGGTGTACAAGTTTGGCTTTTATAAGACTGAGTCTTCTTCTCGCCTCTGTGTATCTGTTTATAAAAGGAGTGCAGGTCCCAAATAATGCAGATACCTTTTAAAATTTTACTGTTAAAAAACCACGTCTCAGCTGAGAGGAATGTGGACATTAGGCTGCATAAAGTTTCTTTACCTCCATCTTTAAATCTTATCTCGGGTGTTCCTAATTAAGCATGGCATTGGGATACGTCCTACGCTGTAAAAGAAATAGTGGAATTTGAAGTGGGTGTTTAAAAAGGGATCTTACAAACTTAATCCTCTTTTGGAATTTGACAGCACAGAAATGTGTGGTGATCAACATACATGACTGTAAGGAATACCTGATCTTACTACCTGACTTTGTTTACCTGCACTTTTAGAACAAGAAAAACTCTCTAGTCCTTTCTAGACCGGTTGGTCAGCTCATCTCCCTACCTTTTCAGAAAATGCAGGTAAAATACAGGTAAAATATTCTGATAGACACAGTATTATGAGTGGTTTTGTTGCACTGACTGGGCTTAAAGATTAATGTGACAAACAGCCTCCGTAACCCACTGCTGACTCCCAGAAGTTACAAATTCTCAACGCCTTTAAAGATTGGGGCACACTAAAGGGCATCTCTTTTACTAGCTCAGTCTTGAAAAAATAGTGATTAAAACTTAGAAAGAGCAGTAGCAAAACACTTCCTATTGGTCAGATCCATCCAATGAAAGTTTTAAGTCCACAGGCAAAACCAATATGCATCATCTCTGCTCAACTTTTTCAGAACACTTCCTTTTTAAAAATACAACACTTGATTTTCTCAAACTGACATTACTTTTCATTTCTCCACTCTCTTGTAAAATGCTGTTGAGTTGCATTACCTTTCACTGGATTTTGAAAATTCAAAGCAATTTTTATTATAGAAGTCTCTTCCTTTATTGTTTTCATTAATAGGCTCACTAGATTCAGAAAGATGTACCTTTTTTTGAAAAATCTAATTCAGTTCTGTTTTCTTGCCTTTACTTGAATAGATTAAAGCTCAATAATTATTGCCAAGCAGTCTATTCTAGGCTACCTTCTTCAATTTGATTAGGAAATTATTATGAAAGATTGCTGTTTCTGCCTTTGAAATGCTGTGAGGGATCTTACCATGCTGTGAGGGATCTTACCATGTCAAACTTTCTCTATTATGCCTGAGGTTTCTACTGAAAACCTTTTAAAAATCCACTAACAATCAGATAGTACAGTAAATACTGGTGTTGTTGTAAGTACACTGTGGTCATAATAGTGCTCTTCTATTCAAAATGAGAGAAAATCAAAAGGATTTTTGTAAAAAAGCTCTCTGGACTGAGTTGCATTCATTTGCATCTGATTCGGGAAGTGAAGAACAAATTCCCTCTACTGAGCTGATTCTCCTCTATCTAACATGAAAAATAGCTGCAAATCCATAAATAAGAGTGATATGCTGTAGCGTGGCATTGCTGCAATGTCATTCATTGTAAACGTGCTGCAGGCATCTCCTTTTACCTGCTCCTTTGTTCCTTATTTTTATTCTAGATAATAAGCAGAAAGGAAATATTCGAAGCTATTTTTGTCTCCATATGTATGGATTTAGTATGCTCTAAAAGCATTAAACCAACAGCAGTAGAGAGCTAGATTCCTTTTTCCAAGTAAAAAAGGAGTGGCTCAAGCAGAAATAATTCAAACATCTTAAAAAGGATTTGATTAATTGTTTTCCTGCATTTTACTTCATTGTTACTCTGGTTATAAGTGGAAAAGATTTATAAGAAAAGTGAATTATTATCAGAGTCCCCAGCATTGATCAAGGATGACTACACTGTCAAATAAATTCCAAAAAGGATTTGAATAAGAGGCTGAATACAAAGGCATGGAACTTTGCCAAGAATAGTAAACTTTAGGAGAGTCTCATCTAAAGATGGGTGCCTGGGTGATAAAATGTTACATGAAATTCAGTGCCAGTCTCCTGGGAAAAAACAGATATAATTATAAAATGTAATTATAAACACCAAGTGATGAGGATAAACTGAAAAATATCATTACATCCGTGTATAAACTGTCACTCCTGCATTTTGTACACAGAGGTCTAAAGCACGTAGTGGAAGAACAGAAGATGGAGGACTGAGTAACGGTGATGCTCAGAAGTGTACAACAGTTTTAAGTTACTATATCAGGTTAATCCAACTGGATTTGGGCTCTGTAGTCTGGAAAAGTGGAAGAGAAGGCAAGGGAAAGCTGAACAGTAGACAGTTGATTACTTTTCATCTTAGCTCAAGCATGGGGGGCACATAATGAAGTTATCAGGCAGCAAGCTTAAAACAAGTAAAAGGGACATAATGCACAGCTAAGCCGGGGAATTAATCATCCTCAAATATCAAGTAGTTGGAGTAGAAGTGGGATTAGAAAAACTGACAGCTGACAAATTCAGGGGTAGCTATTGAACACAACAGGCACAATTCAACCTCTAGTTCAGGAAGTTTCTTAATCACAGATTGCCAGATACTCCTTACTTCAGTGCTACATACTTTCAATAATATTATATAATTTCCTGAGTTACTGTCTGAGATGGGTTACTGGAGGTCTTTGTTTTGACCCAGTTATGACTATGACCCCTATTTTTGTGCAGTATAACCTAAAATATGCTGGGTCTAGGGCTGGAACTGACACAGAACCAGCCGTGGTATCAGAGACAAGAGATTTCCGGCACAAGGAGATCCTTGGGAGCAACAAGGAGCGTTCCCTGCTCTCCTATGAGTTTGTGGATTCAAGCCATCAATGGCACAACACTGACAGTTTTAATGATCACCATTTATTAACATAAAAAGCCAGGAGCTGAAGTCCAGTGTGAATGTGACTGAGATTTCCAATTAATTTTGCACAGGCAGTGTGCAGACACCAGATGCTAAAGACATGTGGCTGTTACCCAGCCAGGATCAAGCTCTAAGCAGAGCTCCTGTGGTCAGCCCTCATAACCATCAGCAAATTCCCTGACTCAGCCAATGCTTTAGTTTTCATATTTTTGCAATGGTAGCAAGCCTGACTCTAATTTTGGATGCAAGTAGTGCCATTCTTAACATTAGGAAATTTATGCCATCGATTAGGTAAGAAAGTAAAGGAAAAAGTGTCAAAGGCAAAGGTTGAAGTTACAATACGATTGGAAAACGGGAATAAAAAAGAGAACTCTTCCCATTAGAAGATTAAAGTAAAGGAGGAGACTTATTTTTAGGAAGAAATACATGTGTCTTGAGGTTGATCTGACAGGCTACATCACATTACACAGCTCTACAGAAGAAGGTCACCACACTTTGTACTAATGTATTACTTCTTGTGCTGCTCACAGCAGTGATCTCTGGCACATGTTGATCAACAACATTAAAAGGCTACAGATAATGAATCATATCATACATAATTCTCCTGACAACTTCAATTCTTGTGTTTCGCAATATGTTTTAATTTTTTTGTTTTAATTACTTATTTTCCTTTACCGAAAACCCCCAAACTGTGAGCATCATAAGCAGGTAGAGAGACAGAAGGATTAAGAGGTCATGATTGGGGAAAGATGAACAAATAATATAGAAAGATTATGCAGGTATATATCTTTAATAACAGTTTTTGATGCTAACGGCAGAGTTTGTAAGGTAGAATAACTGACTGCCTTATGTAATATGTCATGATAAGAAATGATGATAAGGAATTTCATGAAGAAAGGGTGATATGTTGAACATCTGCCAGTTCCTTGCTTTCTTCTCATGACCCAGTCTTTCCTACTTTGCATAAAAGTGTGAGAGGAGCAGCTGTCCAAGTGTATTTTATAGGTTATGCAAATGTAGTGTTTATTAGACAATAAATTGTTTCGAAAGTCAGTGTGTTTACAATGATTCATATTTCTCCTCAGAAACCACTAATCTATCAACATCCCCAAATACATGTGAAAAGAAAAAGTCTAAAGCAGAAAGAAATGTTTGGTTTCTATCAAAATACAATTTCCTGTGGTTTTTGGGTTTTATGTTTGTTAGGTTTGGGGCTTCTTTAAGTATTTGTATAAAAATGAGTTCTTAATAGGAAATTAAAGCTTGAACTTGATTCCATTGAGATTAAACTAAATGTTCAAATGTTGGAATTCTTACAGAACAAAAATTACAGTTTACAATCAGCTTTTGAATAAGGCTCCTTCATTTTCATTTGAAAGTTTTCCTGCTTGTTTATCTAAGGGTCGGAGGAACGAAGTGGCCTCTGCCACTAAACCCTAACAATAGATTAGTATTTTCAATTTGTTAAAAATATACTTTAGAAGTCATCCTTCTGGTCACCTCTAGTCTTCAGATTTTCTCAAGCAGTATCCCTTGATATTTATTCTAGGAAATAGTTCTAGGAAATCAGGTTGATTATTAAGATTTTGAATGGTCAGCATTTCTCCTCAGGATATTTTACTGACCCACTGAGCTTTCCTGCCAGTTTAGCCTCAAATCAGGAAAAACCTTTTGTTGGCAGAAAAATTCTTTCAGTATGACCTAGTTGCTAGTTACAGCAAGATTCATCTAATGCAACCTTTAATTTGAAAGCGTTTTTACTGCTGTTACTGTTCAATAGCTTGGGGTTATTTTTCCTTCCTTCATGTAGATACTTGTGGAATAAATGAATTCAGGTGTCTTCAAGTGACAAATTGACAAAAGATATTTGAATACACCCTCTCACTAGTTAGAGTAATTTTTCTCCTTTGTTGAATGCAATGATTTCAAAGATTAATTACTCCGTTACAGTCACACCCCAGACTGATGCACATCACGCGATAACGTAGCTGTAGACAATCCTTTTATTGAACCTCTAATTTCAGCACAATCCTATTTGCAGCCCTAACACATAGCATGTATGTCAACTTGATTCATCCTGTAATTGGATACCAACCTCACAGGAGCACGGCCAAGGAGCCCTCACACCCTCCCGGGGCAGAGCAACCTTCCATTAGGAGGGAGACTCTGACGGTGCCACAGCCTCACGCTGCTGCCACAACTGCTCCTCGCTGTCACTGACAGTAATAGGGTAACCTCCCATTCCACAAAGAGTGTCTATTCACAGAAAAATGTTTTCTTTGACTTGACAGCAGCTTTTCTCAGAGAATGAGATTGCTTTTGCAAGAGAGGCAGGAACTTGCACGCAAACAGAACTGACAGGCGCTTTTTTCCCCCCATGAAGCACCAGTTTGTGCCAATAATACAAAAAACTTGAAGGCATCCACAAAGTGTCAACTTGCAATGAAACTGTTTTTAGTATTTCATGCCAGTTTGGTTTTTTCCCCTCAGGAAGAATTAATCCAGTGATGCTATAGGAACTCACCAATTTGCATTACACTGCATAATACAACAAAGTGTGCAGGAAGGTCTCCTCAGTATAGGCAGAGAGAGAATGTGAAAATTTATGGCTGGGGCCAAAATTAGCCATTATTTCCCCTCACTCAAATAATGGACAACTACAGCTATTACAAGAATGAAAAGATCTGAAGGACATGGTAAATACCAACAGGATGAAATATTTCAAATTCCATATAGTGAGAAAATATAATATGATACAGAATTCTGGTTTTTGCTGCAGGGCTTGCATCCCTCAAGAAGTCAATGGGATGGGCCAGTGCACCATCCTTCACAGTGGTTTGATCTTAGTGGAAATGCATCCACAACTTTCTAAGGAAAAAGCCTCTAGAATGAAGCCTTCAATCCTGTGCTCTGGTGCAATGTCTACAGTAAAGAAAATTCAAATCCATTAAACAGCAGCTGTGCTTTCTCTCTTTTTCACTCAGTTTTCCATGTAACCTTCTTCTTTACCTTACCTCAATTTATTTCCCTACTTCTTCCTTTTCTTTTCTTCCTTTGGCTAGAAGGCTAACTGGGGAGTACATTGACACAATTTTACATATAAATATAACACGGAGAGACAGCAAAAAATTAAAGGGTTCGGCTTTCCCACCACTTTTAATTTGAAACGGCACATGTTTATTCTAAGATGTAATAATGGAATGCTGTATTTTCATGCAGAGGAAGTTATGAAAATGAGCTTTTTATTAACACTGCAAATTATGTTAGCGTCAAATAAAATTATATGAGTAAACCAGAAAAATAAAACTAATTCAGTTGTGAGAAGTTTCGGAAAAAGTTTTCCTTTTTTCTGGCTCCAGCACTAAGATAAAAAGTTACCAATATTATAGCATCAGAAAACTCATTTTCTGATCACAAGCCTGAGGGAACTATGCTGTTACCTAGCAACTAGTGACAGTAGCCTTTTTTTAATAAATTAACCCCTTGATGAATGTGAAATGCATAACTCATCTGTAGGATTCACGGGTTTCTTGCTGTTCTGAGGCTGTTTCTAACCACATCAGAATGAAGTCCATTTGTTTTCCCGTTGCACATGGTCTACACTTGGCCTCTGAAAACACAAAATTACTACACATCTCTCTTCATGACCAACAACTCCCATAAAGATGAACACGTCACATTACATTGTCTCATGTTGCCAGCAGCCTCAGCCCAGAGCAGACCTCTGTGTGACTGAGGTTTCTACACAGCACAGCTTTTTCTGAGAAGTCCGAAGTTCCCAGACATGGAAAGTATTCTATACATTTTACACTTTTTCCTGCATTAACCAGTGCAAAAATTTAGATGTGGTGCCCAAGTAGTGCTGCCACAAGGCATGCTTGATGATCCTGTGTTCATGATACAATTTCCATTTTTTTTTCTAAAAGCACACAGTTTGAAGATGTTGCTTGGCATGTATGAGAAATTGCTATGAGTTTCTGATAATGGAAGTTTATAAAAGGCAAGTGTTTGGGCAGTCAACACTTCCAGTGAGTCATGAACTCTAGTTAAGCCCTGGAAATGAAACGGTTTATTATTTGAAATCAGCTCTCAAACTGCATCTATTACCTAAGTGCCAGGAGACCATAACAACCCATCAGCAAGTCTGACTTACCGAATTAGCTTCCTAGAAGTGTATTTACAATAGATGGAATTGCTAAGATCGGTCCTGATGACAAACATTGAAACCAACCCCTCTCCCAGAGCAACATAAATCTGGAGCAAGTCCACTGAAATTAACTGAGCTATGGTACACATTAAATCAGAATGAGATCCCAGATGTCAGTTTTTGACAAAGAACAAGAAAACCCACCATTTTCAAGGTTTGTACTTAAAGATTTGTAGTGAGTAAACATAGAAGCACCACTATCTAAACAACCTTTTTCTGTCTTGACCTCTGCACCTGATCCAGTGGGAGCTGAGAGTGCCACATAAACTCATACAGAGCTTAATTACAGCAGCAAAATTCAAAAGAAACAGGATCAGATTCAGGGCATGAGGGGCACTTGGAATGTTGTGAACAGTGAAAGCAGCTTCTCACATAGCCAGGTCTGGCAGACCTTGAAATCTATGTAAAGCTAAATGAAACTGCATTTTTTAAGAAATTTCAAATATATTCCTGTGTAAATACAGGCAGGTTGGACTGCAGATGATGTTTTCTTTGTACATCCTCTTGCTACACAGCAAAGACACTTACATGTAACATGGCATTTTTTTAATCCTCATCTATTATGCGGCTGTTAAAATGTCGGAGGAAAGATGTTGAATATACCACATAACTATGGTGGTTGGCCAGAAACATTTTTTTGCTGGTTTCGTGGTCCTTGGAGAAGTCCTTCAGAGAGATGATTTTCGCTGTGCAGTGTGAATACCCATCTAGCTCCAGTATTAGAGAGAACACCTTCAGCAGGAAAAGTTGGAAGTGTCCCAAGAAAGGGAGAACACCTTATTTAAAGAGAACATGCAGGCAAAAGACATTATATTAAATTCATATGAAAACAAGATAAAATGTTAGAAAACTGGGTACAGAAATCTGCTACAGGAAAAACTGTATGAGAAAAATTTCAAAGCTGAACAGTTTATGAAAAAGGTTCTGAAGTGATTGGTGACAAGCAAAAATAGAGGTCAGAGAAACTATGCTTGTGTTAATTGGAGTGGAAAATAATTGCTCATGAGGCAATCATCTCTCCCTTTTAACTGGTTTACTATTTCTCATTCTTTACCTATTCTGTCCTATTTTATCTTAAAGTGCCCTTTTTCGACAATAATTGTCTCTATTGTTTCAACACTTGCACAAATAGCTAATTTTTTGCTTGACAGCTTGACTTTTAATGGTGTCTTTTCTGACCTTTTATTTTTTCTATTCCCTGGGTATATTTATTAACCTTACTTTGATTTGTTGCGAGTGTGCTGACACAGCACTAATTCTGGTTTCAGCTTGTTAGCTGTAAGCAGGAGTTACACCTGAGTCCTCCTAATGTCACCAAGAAAATCGAATTCTCCTGCCTCTGCATCCTGAGTCCTTAAACCTCTGGATAATGTAGCAACCTGTGAAGCACATGCATTCCTACAGGCCAAACGAAAGAAAAATGTGATCAGTAATTAGGTGTCGTGATTTATACATCTGTTTCTTCTAGATCCTACTTGCTTCAAAAGTAGTAATGTTTGATTAATGTGGTCTTCCTTTTGAAATCTCAGCTGAAAATACTAAGTCCTGGGTGAACAGATGGTGAATTAAATTGAATGATAAGAGGGAAGAAGCTAAAGCACTTCGAACAAGAAATAGGCAGGCACAGAATGGAAATAGCATTTTCATTCCTTAAAGGGGAAATATACGGTATGCCTTGCTGACTAGGGCAGGGCGCTCCTAAATATTCCATTTCTTTGTTTGTGGTTGTCTCTTTATCTAATTCTTAATCTTTTTTTAGCACAGTGTGTAACACTGAAAAACACTGAAATACCAGTTTCACCAGAAAAACACTGAAACCTCCAGTTCTTTCTCAGATAATCCTGTTCATATCAATACTATAAGGAGGGCAGGTTCCCTCTGCAGAACTGCCTGTTCAGTCCTGGGGAATACTCTTCCATCCTGGGAAATACTGTTTTTGTCGGGGTATACTGCACTGCTGAGATACCCCATGGGTCCCAGATCACCAGATGAGAAGGGACCAACTGGAAAGGCACAGGAGAGGATATCTCTGTCCTTTTAGTTGAAGAGGAAGGATGATTTCCTTCTCAGCATGAAGAATTCTGCAGCAGAGTACAGGAGAGAGTTCCTGTAGAGACTCCTCTGCCACTGCAAAGATGCAGCTGAAAAGAGAGGGCAACTCCTGGAAGTGTTCTGCTTCTGCTGAGCCTCTGTTGCCTGCGTCACTAACATCTGGACCTTCTGAGCTTATTGTAAGACTATCACATTTCTGGTTTATAGCATCCCATATCTCCAGTGCAATATGCTTTACTGAACTACTAATAAATCCAGCAGCAGATGTGTGTGCATCTCATCTGTGAAGCTATGCCTGGCTGAGACAGCCTTTCAATGTTGTTTTCCACTGCCAGTCCACTTGAAGGGACTTTGTTCTATCCTTCTGGCTGCTAGCCCTTCTTCTCCAAATCCCATTGCTTAAAATAAAACCTTTGAATGGGATGTTTAGACAGTTTAATGCAAATAAAAAGCAAGCAGATGTATAGAACATTTTTTAATTCCTCCCTGTATCTTTCTAGGCTGGTTCTTAGAAGATTAGAGAAAACTATTAAGTTCACTTTGTTTCACACATCTGCTTTTTTGAAGTGGAACTTCTGTCGAGGAGTTTCCAAGAATCACAACAAATGAAACGAGCACCACAACACGCTGGTTTGTAAAACAGCACCCAGGAAACTGCTAAACTCCAGAGGGTGCTCTGAGGGGGAAAAAAAAGGTGTGGAGTTTATTATAGAGATTGAAATATCTACACCAAATGCTTGTAAGATCTGGTTTGATCCAGATATCCACCCCCACAATACTTGAAGCAAAATATTACACAACCATGATCTTTGAATTACTAACTTCGTATTGTGGGTCAAAATTTTACTTGTGTTTCATCTGTCCATTGTTTTAGACTCCATCCTTTGAGTCTTTTTGACTAGTTTGGAGGGCAGCTGGCCACTGCGTCCTGGCATTTGATGGGATTGAGTGTATATGAATATAGTCCTCTTTACAAAAAAATGCAGTGCAGATCCTCATCAGACATAGCTGTACCTGTCTTAGTCATCCACGTACCCCACCCTTTCTACAGCTTTAATCAGCCTTGGGAGAAATAGGTTGGGTGAGCATAACAAAGCACGTTAAGATGTCTCAGAATGTGGTGTCTTAGACATGGTTTTTGGGGGTACTGAGCTTCAGAACTGAAGCAGTTCATATTTTTCAATTCTTTCTATATGCATCCTTCACCACTGTTACCCAAAAAGAAGAAGAAAGGCCTGTGTCCTTGGATCAGTTGCAGAAAGAAGAAGAAATTCATTATTGGTGCCAGCTAAAGCTAGCTCCTACTGCACCTTCTCTGACATTTGGAGGCCGAATGTTCTGCAGATGAGGGAAATAGTTGAGAAAGTGTGCAAAGAATGTGTTCCTGTGTGTGTATGCTCTCCGATTCATTGGATATCAGGGGAACTGAAGATCAAATCAGAAAATGGGCGAAGATTAAAGGAGAATAAAAACGCTTGCAAATACACAGGATTTAAAATATGAGCTTACCTTCTATACCAGGTGGAGAAGATGTGAAGAGAGACAGTCAACAAAAGGAACCATTATAAGTATTTCTTGTTCATTTCCACTGGCGCAACCTACGTGGATGTGAAACAGAAGCAGCTGCTTAAGCTATTTTTAAGTTTCCTAATACTTGCTGGAGATGATATACTTCAAGATCATGTTACTGGCCACACTGGAACATGGTGTCAGTCCAACTACTGACAATACATAGCAACAGGGATTTAAAAGTGATGAACATTTCCTGATTCTGTCTAAATGTAATTGCTGATTTAGCATGCAGCATATATTTGTTTTACTATTCTTTTCCCTAAACAATTAAATACAATGTATAAAACACAAAAATGCATAAATATCACAGTGGTCAGTGCCTCACATTTGATTGCCTACAGGAATTACTGAGATGAGAAATGAGCTGAAAAGCACAATTTCAACTTTAGAATTTAGATATTACTTAAACAGCACTGGTTAATAATCTTTTTGTTGAAGAATGGATGCTTAGTGATCCCTTTGATAAGAAGGCACTCATAATGCTTCTGCAAGCACTTGGAGATGGCTCAGTGTCTTCAGTATCCTCTCTGAATTTTTCTTGGCCCAAAAAATAAAAAAATACTCCAAGCCCTGTATGCATTTAAAATATTCAGATTTTTTGATAGAACTCTCTCTGAGTACCTCTGCCTCACCTAATCATATGGGCACCTGTTCCATAAGTGAGGCCAGGTTTCACCCCATGGGTGGGTATCACCACAGCCAGGTCCCCTGCAGGGGCTGAGCTGCTTGGCATGCCTAGATCCCAGCACCATCTGTGTGCAGAGTCAGAGGAGAGGCAGGGAAAGTCACCTTTTGTGTAACAGACTAATTGCTAAAAGAGCTATGCAGGAAGCAGGAGGTGTGGCTTTGTGATCCTCCAGAGCACAAGGGGAATCAAAACGGCTGTCTGGGGGCTTTTGGATGGATGTTATTTTATTTTATTTTATTTTATTTTATTTTATTTTGTTTGATTTGATTTGACTTGATTTGACTTGATTTGATTTGATTTGATCTGATTTAGTTTGGGTTTTTTAGTTGGTTGGCTGGTTTGGGGTTTTTTTTGTTGTTACTGTTTTCCGTTTGTTTGTTCATCTTATAGAAGTTCTGATGCCACCTGCAGGTGAAATTTCCTTTGACACCCATCTCCCTTTTTTTTCTACCCACCTGCCGAAATGGTCTCTCCCGTGCCCTTTTATCTCCTCTGGTACTTGCCAGACCCTCCATAGTGATGCAACACAGCACCACCAAAAAATGAACCAACCAACCATCCTCCTTTTGCTGTGGTAGTTTCTGACAAGTCAGTGAATTAAATCAGCTTATGGAGCTCTAATCAGTGTAAGGGCCAGTACTAAAGGTGTGGTGCTCAGCAGCAGAACCCATGCTTCAGGCATAGCCAGCAAGACTACCAGTGACAATAGTAGATGGTTTATGGCAATGCAATGATATTTCTGATGGTTTTTTTTCCCATTTCTGCTTCCAAAATAGGAATATTAATAGAATGGAATATCCATGCATGTAACCACTGTGGCATTCTCAGAATGACATTCCATGTATATTGTACCTTTAATTTGAAGAATTGCTTAAATTATCTCTTTCATAATAGTTGTTATCAGTTTTCACTTTCAAAACCAAAATCTAAATGCAAAATGAAAGACTACATACAAATATGCTATTTCAAATCTGATCAATTTAGTATGGTTTTTAATCAATGCTTCCTGTGCTCATTACAATTTTGCAATTAAAACTGAAGGAAAACAATCATTTTATGCTGACATTGCACTGATGATAGGGCCGTCTCCACTATATACATGTTTAACTCATTCATTATTACATTATTTAATTAGGAAAAAGGAAATGAAGTAAAGTCTTCTTCTCCCTAGGTGATCAATTAGACTTCCCTATTCTTATTTCTCTCCTCTCTTCATTATTAAGATTAAAATGAAATTACATGGTTTAGTTGCTATTTCCATCTGAAAGCAGGGAGCTCTGTTACAACAGACTATTGAACTAAAATACAAATTTTTGATTGAGAAATAAAGCCAGACCACTGTAGTAACTATTTGATTTAAAACATGCATTTCAAGGAAAATATTTTTATACTTAAGTACTGATGAATTAACGGTTAGGCAGCAAGAGGACTGAACATTGCAGTGAAGAATCTCAGTTATAATGCTGTTCTCCTTTTCTAATTTTTCAGGAGGATGGTTACCTGATATAAAAGAATCATAGAACGGTTGGGTTGGAAGGGACCTTAAAGATCACCCGGTTTCCTGATGGAAATGCCCGGCCACGGAAGGAGATATATTTCACTAGACCAGGTTGCTCAAAGCCTCATCCAACCTGGCCTCGAATGCTTCCAGGGATGGGGCATCCACAGCTCCTGTGGGCAACCTGTGCCTTCCCATCCTCACAGAAAAGAATTTCTTCCTAATATCTGATCTAAACCTACTTTCTTTCAGTTTGAAGCCATTCCCCCTTGTCCTGTCACTCCATGCCCTTTCCATCCTTCTTGGGGAGTCCCTTCAGGGACTGGAAGGCCACAATTACGTCACTTCAAAACCTTCTCTTGTCCAGGCTGAACAATCCCAATTCTCTCAGCCTTTCCTCATAGCAGAGGTGCTCCAGCCCTCTGATCACCTTGGT
>VZRV01001550.1:25506-43331 GCA_013398115.1 Falcunculus frontatus | reverse complement strand
CATTTCTCTGTGTGTATTTGTGTCTGTGCCGGGTGAAGGAGGGGGTGGAGGCCGGGCCAGCAGCTGCTGCACATCCCTGGAATCCCAGCTGTGCGGAAGGAAGCGGCCCGGAGCAGCCCGGGCTCGGAGCCAGCAGCCCCATGGAGGGGACACGTCACCCACACCCCCTGCAGCCACTGCTGCTGTGCCCGTGGTGCTGAACCAGCTCCAGGCTGCTGGGTGTCCATGGAATCACGGAATTGTTTGGGTGGGAAAAGCCCTTCAAGGGTCACCACCGAGTCCAACCATCCCTGGCACTGCCAAGGCCACCACTGACCCCTGTCCTCAAGTGCCACATGCACAGGGCTTTGAAATCCCTCCGGGGACGGGACTCCACCTCTGCCCTGGGCAGCCCTTTCCATGAAGGAATTGTTCCCAATATCCAATCTAATGGTGCACAGCCCCCTCCCCATCAGCAGGGCACAAGCACACTGAATGCTCCCACCTCTCTGAGAGCAGGGATGAGGACAGGGACCGGGGATGGGGGTGACCACCAGTGAGGGTGGTGGGGGGCCCTGCTCTGACCCCGCTGTTCTGACCCCCCTGGCTCTGACCCCCCTGGTTCTGTCCCCCCCAGGCCATGGAGAGCAAGCTGCTCATCGGGGGCAGGACCATCGTGGACCACACCAACGAGCAGCAGAAGATGCTGGAGCTGAGGCGTCAGGAAATCGCCGAGCAGGTAACGGGGCAGGGGGTGACAGGGGTGTCCCTGGGCCGGTCCCTGTCCCTGCTCTGACCGTGTCCCCTGTGTCCCCTGTGCCACAGAAACGGCGAGAGAGGGAGATGCAGCAGGAGATGCTGCTGCGGGATGAGGAGACCATGGAGCTGCGGGAGACCTACACGTCCCTGCAGCAGGAGGTGGAGATCAAAACCAAGAAGCTCAAGAAGGTGAGAGCATGACAGGTGGGGACAGGGACAGGGATGAGAAGGTCCCTCCCCAGGGCTCCCCCAGCCCCGGGCGCAGGGCTGAGGTGCTGCTCCCCCTTCCCAGCTCTACGCCAAGCTCCAGGCTGTGAAGGCCGAGATCCAGGACCAGCATGACGAGTACATCCGTGTGCGCCAGGACCTGGAGGAGGCCCAGAACGAGCAGACACGGGAGCTGAAGCTCAAGTAGGTGTTGGTGAGGTGTTTGGGGGTCCCCTGGGCCTGGGTGGCCCTGAAGAACTGGGTGTGCAGAGCAGAGGTGGGGTGCACAAAGCAGAGGTGGGGTGTTNGTGGGGTGTTCAGAGCAGAGGTGGGATGTTCAGAGCAGAGGTGGGGTGTTCAGAGCAGGGCTGAGGGGCTCAGAGCAGGGCTGGGGTGTTAGAGCAGGTCTGAGGGGCTCAGAGCAGGTCTGAGGTGCTCAGACCAGGGCTCGGAGGCTTGGAGTGGGTGCAGAACTGGAGGGATTGACCCCCCAGTGATGGGGACAGCCGAGCCCTCCCCAGCTGTTGGTGGTGGCACGAGATGTGGCCACTGGGACTTGTGCGCTGGGTGAGCGGCACAGGGGGCGTCCAAGAGTTGCTGAGAAAGGGGAGGAACCAGAAAATATTCCAGCAGAAACCCTGGCTGTGGCTGAACCTGGGGGTGGCAGTGGTGGCCGGGGGCAAGTGACCCCCGAGGGCACCTGGTGGCCTGCTCTGGGCCCCACACCGTCCTCGGAGGGGCAGCAGCTCTGGGGGACTTGGGCTGACCCCGCTCCCTGGAGCTCCCAGCTCCCCTGGCACCGGCAGAGCCGGGCAGTTTTCCCTCTGGGAGCCTCCCACAGCTGCAGCTGCTGCTCCACCGCCCCCGGGGATTTGTTCTCACTTCAAACACTCCTCTCTTTCAGCGCCTTTAACCCCCCCAGATATTTACAAGCACTTCAGCGTTTTCCGGGTGAAACAGTTTCGCTACAAACTGATTTCCATCTCCAGCTTTGCCCCTTCTCCCCTCCAACATGGTTCTGACTGTTTGGAACCTGCAGCTCACTGAAGCAACTCGTTGCCTCAAAACAGTTTCTGACAGCTGCTCAACTTGCCCCAAAACACATGGGAAAAAAGATTCCCTCTGGGGTCCACTTGGCATCATTGAGCTTTCCTTGATTTTCGGGTCAGGCAGTGGGGGAGCAGACGTGGGAGGAGAGGGGGGAAGGGGTCCTGGTCCTGCCTGGAGCCCCAGAGCTGCCAGGGCTCCGGGCTCCTCTCGATGCCCGTCCTCTCCTGCCTCTCCCCTCTCTGTGGCTGCATCTACTGCTTCAACCTCTCCACTTCCATCACATTCTCATCCTCTGGACGTTTCTTCTCCCTGCAACGCCTCCTTCTCTTCCTGCCTTTCCTCTCCTTTTCTGACCTGTTTTTTGTCTCCTGTCACATTAACCCCTTCCTCTCCTGCTCCTTCCCCGTACTCCCGCTCCAACCCTCAGGTACTTGATCATTGAGAACTTCATCCCTCCTGAGGAGAAGAACAAGATCATGAACCGCCTGTACTTCGATGGTGATGAGGACCAGTGGAAATTCCAGCCACTGGTTCCCACTGGAGGGTACGTCCCTGTGTCCCTGTCCTTGTCCCCAGGGTACTGTCCCTGTGTCCTTGTCCTTGTCCCCAGGGTACTGTCCCTGTGTCCCTGTCCCCAGGGTACTGTCCGTGTGTCCCTGTCCCTGTCCCCAGGGTACTGTCCCTCGGTCCCTGTCCCCAGGGTACTGTCCCTGTCCCCAGGGTTCTGTCCCTGTGTCCCTGTCCCCAGGGTACTGTCCGTGTGTCCCTGTCCCTGTCCCCAGGGTACTGTCCCTGTGTCCCTGTCCCTGTCCCCAGGGTTCTGTCCCTGTGTCCCTGTCCCCAGGGTACTGTCCCTGTCCCCAGGGTTCTGTCCCTGTCCCTAGGGTACTGTCCCTGCATCCCTGTCCCTGTCCCCAGGGTACTGTCCCTATGTCCCTGTCCCTGTCCCCAGGGTACTGTCCCTGTGTCCCTGTCCCTGTCCCCACTGCAGCACAGGAATGGCCCCATGGCTGCGGGGACCAGGGACTCTTGCAGGTACCCACAGGTGGGAATCCCCTCCAAGCCCAGCCCCAGGGGAAGGGCTGCCCTTCCCTGGCTGGTGCAGCTCCCTGGGTCCCACTGGGACGTGGCTCTGTGGGTTCACATTCCCCACTCTGTGTGCTCCAGAAACAGCTCCCAGATGAAGAGACGCCCGACCTCCGCCGTGGGCTACAAGAGGCCCATCAGCCAATACGCCCGGGTGGCCATGGCCAGGAGATCCCACCCCCGCTTCCGGGTACGTGAGGGGACACTGGTGTGTGCCAGGGGGTGGGGAGGCATTGGATAAACGGGATGGATGGATGTGGATGGANTGGATAGATGAATGGATGGGTGGGTGGAGGTGGATGGATATGGATGAATGGATGGGTGGATGGATGTGGATGGATAGATGAATGGATGGGTGGGTGGAGGTGGATGGATATGGATGAATGGATGGGTGGATGGATGTGGATGGATAGATGAATGGATGGGTGGGTGGAGGTGGATGGATATGGATGAATGGATGGGTGGATGGATGTGGATGGATAGATGAATGGATGGGTGGGTGGAGGTGGATGGATATGGATGAATGGATGGGTGGATGGATGTGGATGGATAGATGAATGGATGGGTGGGTGGAGGTGGATGGATATGGATGAATGGATGGGTGGATGGATGTGGATGGATAGATGAATGGATGGGTGGGTGGAGGTGGATGGATATGGATGAATGGATGGGTGGATGGATGTGGATGGATAGATGAATGGATGGGTGGATGGATGTGGATGGATAGATGAATGGATGGGTGGATGGATGTGGATGGATGTGTGAATGGAGGTGTATGAACGGGTGGATGGAGGTGAATGGATAGCTAGAGGTGGATGGATGAAGGCAGATAGTGAGTGGATGGGTGGAGGGATGGATAACACTGGAAGAGAAGAAGGAGTAAACAAGCTCAAGAAGATCTGGGATCCACCAATTCAAGCTCCCAGCTTTGTCCTCCCAGCTCCAGTCCTGGAGCTCCTGGCTCTCTGGCAGCTCCTGCCATTGAAAGGACAGGGCTGCTCAGCCCTGGGAAAGGCTGGGAGAGCAGAGCAGAGCCTTGAGCCCACAGCACAGTGTGGAGCTCTCCTGTGCCAGGGCAGCCAGGGGAGGATCCCACTCCTGCCGTGGCTCCCCCGGCAGCGTGGGCTGTCAGAGCCGCGCCTTCCCCGCGGTGACTCCCGTGTCGGCTGTCCCTGTGCCCTGGCCAGGCTGAGAACATCATGTTCCTGGAGCTGGACCTGTCCCCCCCGGCCATCTTCGAGTTCGAGCGCAGCAGGGACCCGGCCGAGCAGGACCCGCGGGCGCTGCACCTGGAGAGGCTGATGCACCTGGACAGTCTCCTGGAGCGGCCGGCGGCCTCCCGCGTGCGCAAGTCCCGCTCCTGGTGAGTGACAGAGAGGGGACACGGCTGGGACGTGCTCTGGGGGCTTGGGGCACGGGGAGGAGTCACAGCACAGCTGGAAAGGCCCCATTCCATCGGTCAGAGTTTGAAATGCTGCTGAGGTTGTGCTGTGCAACAGCATCGTGTGGAGCTCTGGGCAGGAGGGATGTGGAGCTGCTGGAGAGAGACCAGAGGAGTCCACAGAGCTGCTCCCGGGACCAGAGACCCTCTGCTCTGGAGCCAGGCTGGGAGAGCTGGGGGTGTTCACCTGGAGAAGAGAAGGCTCCAGGGAGAGCTCAGAGCCCCTTCCAGGGCCTAAAGGTGCTCCAGGAGAAGCTGGAGAGGGACTGGGGACAAGGGATGGAGGGACAGGACACAGGGAATGGCTTCCCAGTGCCCGAGGGCAGGGATGGATGGGATCTTGGGAAGGAATTGTTCCCTGGGAGGGTGGGGAGGCCCTGGCACAGGGTGCCCAGAGCAGCTGTGGCTGCCCCTGGATCCCTGGCAGTGCCCAAGGCCAGGCTGGACATTGGGGCTTGGAGCAGCCTGGGACAGTGGAAGGTGTCCCTGCCATGGCAGGGGTGGCACTGGATGAGTTGTAGCATCCCCCCAACCCAACCCAACCCACTCCATGATTCCATGATATTCCCATATCCCAGACCCAAGGTATCCTCCCACCCAGCAAGGGGCGTCCTTTGGTGCTGCCTGCACTGGAAATGAGCAGGAAAACAGCTGGATTTTGGGAAGGGGGGGAAGCCAGTGCAGGGCAGCAGAACCCAGAGTGTCTCTGTGTCCCCAGGTGCCAGACGCCGCGGTCGCTGCCGTCCTCCACCACCCACGTGTCCCTCGCCTCCAGCTCCCCGTGCTCCGCCCCGCTGCCGGCCCAGGAGTGACGGCCTGGACGCCTCGTCCCGGACTGAGCCCCCGAGGGCCGAGGGGGGCCCGGCCCAGCGGCCCCAGCTCGTCCTTGTCCTCAGCTACTTTGTGTGTGTTTGTGCGAGACACGAACGGCCCCGGGCCAGGGCGGCTGCCCCTCCTTCCCTCCCTCCCTCCCTTCCTCCCTCCCTTCCTTCCTCCGCCCTCCGATCCGGATCTGTCACTTTATTTATTTAACCTATTTATTTATGGAGCGGGCGGCGCGCGGAGGCAGGAGTTGTGCTCGGACTGATGGACATCCAGGCTGGCAGTGGGCACCGTGCTGACCACCCCGGGTTTGCCCAGCTCCCAGGCCCCCCTGCACCACGTGGCACAGGGCTGGGCACGGGGACACCACCCTGGCACAGGGCTGGGCATGGGGACACCACCAGGACACTGTTCCATCCAGGCAGGAGGGGCACGGGCTCCTCTCCAGGGGCTTTGGCAGAAGCTGAGGCTGCCCTGGCCTCGGTGCTGGCTTTGCTTTGCTGGATCCCAGGGAATTTGGAGATCTCTGCGTGGATTGGGAGACTTCGTGGTGGCAGCGCCTTGTCAGCGTCCCCCAGCGGGGCATCGACACTGGTGGGACACAGCAGGGACACCTCGACTGTGGCAATGGCTGTCACTGCAGGAGCACCAGCTCCAGCCACGGGGCTTGCAGAGTCACCAGACCAAGTCACCCAAAGCCAAGGGCTTTGTCCACCTGTGCCATGCTCTGGAGACAGCCCCTGCCGAGGTTCCCAGTGCCCGGCTCACTCCTGCCCCTGACCGTGGGTGTGCAACTCCTGACAACAACCAGAGGTGGGAATCTCCTCCCCCTTCCAGCAGCCCTGCAAAGGCACTCAGCCTGGGAGCAGCCCTGCCTGCACAGCTCCGGCTGAGGGAGGCCCCATCCTGCAGCTAAAGGCAGCGGAGAAATGTGGGACAAGGAGGTGACGCCCAGGGCAGTGATGGCATCGCTGTCCCCTGGACAGTGGCACTGGGCAATGGCACACTGAGGTCACCTCTGTCACCTCCTGGCTGGGACAGACTTCCCAGTGGGTTGTGGAGGATTGGATGTGAAATGGTGATGGGTAAGAGGGGGAAGCCAGGAGGCCTGTGGGGATGGAATCCTGCCCCAGCAGCCCCAGGCACTGGGACAGCACTCAGCGTTCCTGCGGGATGCGGCTTTCGGATGGAGGGAACTCGGTGAAGACCCGTCCTGGCAGTGCCAGGCCAGCAGCTGTGGTGTCCCTGGGATGGTGGAGGTGGGGACATCCGAGTGTTTGATGAGATCCTTACGGATGAGGGAGCGACCCCAGGCTCTCCTGGGAGGAGATGGGTCAGCACAGGGCAGCTCCTGGGAGGGCAGCTCCTGAGAGGACTGCAGGTGGGGAATGTCCTCTGGCAACAAAGGGAATTCCTTCTCAGAATGGATGAGGTCAGAAGGGACCCTGGAGCTCATCCAGTCCCCTGGAGCACGTTACTCAGGGTTGTGTCCAGATGGGTTTGGAATCTCCCCAGGGGAGGAGACTCCAGGACTGCTCTGGGCAGGCTGTTCTTCGCTGTTGGACTGATCCCTGCTGCCCTCGCTGGCTCCTGCACTCAGGACAGGGCTCAGGGAGGGTGAGGGAGCGAGGCACCGGCACAGAATGGGAACATCCAGAGGGAACCAGGAGCTGTGCCGAGCTCAGAGCCGGGCAGGTCCCGCAGCAGCCACTGCCCTTCCCAGCTGTCCCCTGGCACATCCCTGCACTGCCTCGGGGGATCTTCTCCCCTTCCCCTCTAACGCTGTTCTGCCTCGAGCTCTCCAGCATTGCCCTCTGCCCCCACCATCCCTTTCCCATCTGTGCCCCATAACAGCCTCTGTCCCTCCAAGACATTTGTCCCCTGCTCCCCCTGCCTGGCACCGGGCTCGGAGGCACCTTGGGAAGCTGCAGGTTGCTCCGAGGAGGACTGAGCTCCCTCTGGAAGCAGCCAGGTCTGGGCTGTGCTCAGCCTGGGGAGGAGGGAGCAGGGGAAGGCGTTTGAGGAGTGACAGATGGGTCCCTTTGGTGGTGTGGGGTGAGCTCTGTGCACTGGTACCCCCAGCAGCCAGGGGGGTCTGAGGGCATCCCCCAGAGCGAGCTGGCCCTGTGAAACCATCCAAGGCCAGGCTGGATGGGGCTTAGAGCAGCCTGGCGTAGTGGAAGGTGCCCCTGCCCATGGCAGGGGGGGGAACTGGATGAGCTTTAAAGTCCCTTTCAGCCAAAACCAGTCTGGGATTCCCTGATTCTATGAAACAGTGTTTGGGAGAGCTGGTTCTTTATTTAATTTCCAGGAAAGAGTCTGGGAGTTGGGGTCAGGAAGCACAGCCTCAGAATGGGGAGAAGCTTGGGGTCCTGTAGGGATAGATTTTCATCCCTCCCTTGTTTTTTAGCAGTCCCAGTTCCCCTTCAGTGGATCAGCAGCTCGTAGAGCCCCAAAGTGATGAACCAGTGACCTTCTCTTGCCTCCGTTCTCACCCTGGGTGTGGGAAACAACTCAGGAGCTGAGGGTGTCCTCTTCCCCCGGCTTGCCCCGGGCCATGGAGCATCCAGGGAAGGGTGGCTGTGCCCAGGGGAGGGTCACTGTGCCCAGGGGAGGGTCACTGTGCCCAGGGGAGGGTCACTGTGCCCAGGGGAGGGTCACTGTGCCCAGGGGAGGGTCACTGTGCCCAGGGGAGGGTCACTGTGCCCAGGGGAGGGTCACTGTGCCCAGGGGAGGGTCACTGTGCCCAGGGGAGGGTCACTGTGCCCAGGGGAGGGTCACTGTGCCCAGGGGAGGGTCACTGTGCCCAGGGGAGGGTCACTGTGCCCAGGGGAGGGTCACTGTGCCCAGGGGAGGGTCACTGTGCCCAGGGGAGGGTCACTGTGCCCAGGGGAGGGTCACTGTGCCCAGGGGAGGGTCACTGTGCCCAGGGGAGGGTCACTGTGCCCAGGGGAGGGTCACTGTGCCCAGGGGAGGGTCACTGTGCCCAGGGGAGGGTCACTGTGCCCAGGGGAGGGTCACTGTGCCCAGGGGAGGGTCACTGTGCCCAGGGGAGGGTCACTGTGCCCAGGGGAGGGTCACTGTGCCCAGGGGAGGGTCACTGTGCCCAGGGGAGGGTCACTGTGCCCAGGGGAGGGTCACTGTGCCCAGGGGAGGGTCACTGTGCCCAGGGGAGGGTCACTGTGCCCAGGGGAGGGTCACTGTGCCCAGGGGAGGGTCACTGTGCCCAGGGGAGGGTCACTGTGCCCAGGGGAGGGTCACTGTGCCCAGGGGAGGGTCACTGTGCCCAGGGGAGGGTCACTGTGCCCAGGGGAGGGTCACTGTGCCCAGGGGAGGGTCACTGTGCCCAGGGGAGGGTCACTGTGCCCAGGGGAGGGTCACTGTGCCCAGGGGAGGGTCACTGTGCCCAGGGGAGGGTCACTGTGCCCAGGGGAGGGTCACTGTGCCCAGGGGAGGGTCACTGTGCCCAGGGGAGGGTCACTGTGCCCAGGGGAGGGTCACTGTGCCCAGGGGAGGGTCACTGTGCCCAGGGGAGGGTCACTGTGCCCAGGGGAGGGTCACTGTGCCCAGGGGAGGGTCACTGTGCCCAGGGGAGGGTCACTGTGCCCAGGGGAGGGTCACTGTGCCCAGGGGAGGGTCACTGTGCCCAGGGGAGGGTCACTGTGCCCAGGGGAGGGTCACTGTGCCCAGGGGAGGGTCACTGTGCCCAGGGGAGGGTCACTGTGCCCAGGGGAGGGTCACTGTGCCCAGGGGAGGGTGGCTGTGCCCAGGAAAGGTGGCTGTGCCCCAGGCTGCTTTCCCACAGCATCCATTGGGTGTCCGTGTGCCATGGCAAGGGCCGGGCCGTGCCCGCGGGCCGTGCCCAGGCCCAGCTCCAGCAGGGCTGTGGTCACGGTGGGATGCTCTGGAGCCCTTCGGCAGAGCCCAGGAGCCCTCCCTCCACCTCGGGCGCTGCCGAGGAGCGCTCCCAGCACAGACTGGGAGGGCTGGGAGCACTCGGGGTGTGGCTGGTCCCCGGTGTGTGTCCGTGGCGTTCGGTGTCCGTGTGTCCCACCGGGGCTGTTCCTCGGGGCAGGGGCTGGGCCGGGGATTCCTTTCGTTGTTGTTGAGCTGTTCTTTTGGGGTTCAGGTTTGGCCGTTTTTCCGCGGGGAGGGGGGTGCGGGTCTGTTCCGGGTTCATGGACAAGGTGAGGGCCTCGATTAGGACCAAATTTTCGTGCCTGTTGCTCTGGTGATTTATTTAGAAATCAAAAGTTTACTGTCTGGTGGCCCATCCTTGTCACTCTATACATAGGAATATACAGGACATATATAAATATATATATATTATACATAGTGTCTGGAGAGAGGCCGTTCCTGGCGGGATGGACACTCCTCACTGTGCTGTAATGTAGCTTCGACCCCGTGCTGGGAGCGCCCCGGGAGCGCCAGCGCCCTCCAGGATGGCAACGACACAATAAAGGAATGAGCATCACTGCCAGGGCCTCCGCAGCCTCCTTAGCCCGGGCCCGCGGCCGGGGCAGCCCCGGAGCAGCGGAGGAAGCAGCCGGGATGGGGGCACGGCTGGGATGGGGGCACGGCTCACGGCCGGGATGGGGGCACGGCTTCCAGCTGGGATGGGGGCACGGCTCACGGCCGGGATGGGGGCACGGCTCACGGCCGGGATGGGGGCACGGCTGGGATGGGGGCACGGCCGGGATGGGGGCACGGCTTCCCTCTGGGATGGGGGCACGGCCGGAATGGGGGCACGGCTTCCCGCTGCCATGGGGGCACGGCTGCCCGCCGGGATGTCCCCACGTCCCTGTGCTCCGGGCGAGGTGGAGCGCTGGTACAAACCCAGGCAGTCCCAGCTCGGGGACAAGGAGCCGGGCAGGGCCCCGGCGCAGGCCGGGGGTCACACGGACACAGCTGAGCTGGCGGCACCACGGGGGGCTGCAAAGGGGGAGCGGGTCCGGAGCCTCCCCGGTCCCAGCGGGGGAGGGCAGCTCTTGCAGAGGGAGAGGAGCCTGGGGGTAAAAGCAGAACTGAGATTAAACACGGATATTTCCAGCCCACAGGGAGAGCAAGGAAGGACTGGGGACATCCAGCTGGATCCAAGCTGCTGCTGGAACAGGAGCTTGTGTGGCCTCGCTGCCTCAGGAGCTGCAGTTTGGAGTAGGGAAGGGCCCGGTCATCTCCCAAGGGCTGCTGCGTTTTTCCCTTGCCACTGGAAATGGGGAAATCCCCATGGCTTAGGAATTAAAGCAGCTGTAAGAAAACATTGCAAAGGCATGGAATGGGTTGGGTTGGGTTTGGAGGGAACTTAAAGCCCACCCTGTCCCACCCCTGCCATGGCAGGGACACCTCCCACTGTCCCAGGCTGCTCCAAGCCCCAATGTCCAACCTGGCCTTGGGCACTGCCAGGGATCCAGGGGCAGCCACAGCTGCTCTGGGCACCCTGTGCCAGGGCCTCCCCACCCTCCCAGGGAACAATTCCCAGTTCCCAATATCCCATCCAGCCCTGCCCTCTGGCAGTTGAATTCCCAGCTCCAAGGTTTTCCACAGCAGAGGGGTTTAAGAGCCCTGTGGATGTGGCACTTGGGGACATGGGGCAGTGGTGGCTTTGGCAGTGCTGGGGGATGGTTGGACTCAGCAGTCTCCCAGGGCTTTTCCAACCCAAAGGACTCTGTGATTCCAGGCACGCAGAGATTTGTTCTGTTTCAGTCTTCATGGAAAAGGTCACTTGTGATCAGGTGAGTCACAATAAATGCCACTGAAAAGGGACTGGGGCTGAAATAAGAAAAGGAAAGATTAAAGGTCTCTCATAGGCACTGGATGCCCTCAAATCAGCCAGGTTGGATTTAACTCAGAGGGAATTTGGTAAAGTGGCCTCGGAGCTGCAAGTGAGGGGTTTGAGATCTCACAGAGAAGAGGCCGAGTGTCCAAACAGGAACAGGGTAAACCTGAGGAATTTATTTAAAATGGGGAAGGGGGAATTTGGGGGGTTCTCTGCTCAATTTAACGTCACCTCCTGAAAGGACTGAACGGATCAACAAAATCCATCTCAAAATCCTGGCAGGGGAACGGTGAAGGTAACAACCAACATGGGCTGCTCCAAAGCAAATCCCACCAAACCCCACCAAAGCAGCTCCGTGCTCTGCTGGAATACGAGACCCTGCAGCTGTGAGGGGCACAATCCGGGATAGAACGGGGGACTTTGGTGAAACTCTGACACCCTCCCTGAGGAGAGGCCCAAGTGGAGTTACCAGGGGGAGTTTTCCAAGAGAAACAGGTCACAGGGAGGCAGAGACAAATGGGATTTGTCCTCCTTCAGCCCAGTGCTCCCACAGATCAGCCCTGCTGGGCACCTGCTTTCCAGCCAGCAATGGGACCGGTTGTGATGGTTTTGCAAAAATCAACAGGAATGATGTGAAAACATGAAAGAAACAGGGTGATTTCCACGTGGGGACGCTGTGGAGAGCAGCTGCCAATACCGGAAAGAGGGAGGGATTATCCCATTGCTGCTCCCAAAAGGAGGGAGGAAAAGAACTCCTGGTCTTGAAACACAGCAGGGAATATTGAGATGGGAATTTGGGACTCTGTGGTGATTTCCCAAGGCTGGCACTGCAGGAGTTCACCCCTGCAGGACACAGAGCTGTGCCAGGGGAGGTTTTTAAGGGCAGATGGGGCCGATGGCACCAAGGCCCATCAATGACACGGGAGGGCACAGGACGGTGGGATAATGCCTGAACATCCCTCCCAGCCCTGCTTTCCATGGGTCTGTGATTTGAAACTACAGCCTGTGAGCACAAGGTCCCTGAGGGACAGGGACAGACCAGAAGCATGGCCACAGTCAGGAGCTCTGAGCAGCCAAAGGACTCCAGAGATCGGGCATGGAAAGCCAAGAAAGGATTTTTCCACACCAACTGTAGGAAAAGCCACTCTGCAATGCCGGCTTTGGCAAAGCTCAGGGTACATCCTGTGGGGATAGAGGGTGAGCTCGGGCAGGTCAAAATGCTCCAGTCACCAACAATCCCGTTCCCTTGCCAGTTCTGCAGTAGCTGGTTGGCAGCGGGGCCGCTGGGCTCTCCCGGCCCGGCAGAGCTCAGCCGCTGCGTGGGGATAATGGCCAGGAGCGGCTCCTCCCCCCGTGTCCCTGCTGTCCCTCACAGCCCCCGGCAGGAGCGCCTGGAGCGTGCCTGGATGGCCTCGGCCCCTGCGGCCATGAAAACTGATGGCCCAGGTTCATAAAATTTGCAGGGCAGGGAATACCCAGGGGAGACGGAGCCTGCAGCCCCGCCTGGGTTGGTCTGTGGTGTTTGCTCCTTCCTTGGGGCCACATCGGCTTCTCCCAAGCATCTGCTGTGCTTCCAGGGCTGGGGACATTCCCTGGATGTCAGGGAGGGGAATCTCAGATCCAAGATCTCTTTGTCTCCCTGGAAGAACCCCCCCTTGCAGTCCTACAGAACACCACAGTTTTTAGGAGAATATTGAACCAGGTTATAGGAATGTGATTTGAAGGGTTATGTCCCATCTGCTGACAGTTCAGAAAAAATAGTGTTTTTTGATTGAAACCTAGAAAATTTAGGATAAATTCACTATAACAATTTTTGTTTCTTTCTTAGTACAATTCATAGTACTTTTTCTGTCATGAATCTAAAATTTATACCTTAGGTTGCCCAGAGGAGCTGTGCCTGGATGTGTCCAAGGCCAGCTTGGATGAGGCTCACTTTAGGTTGGAGATCAGGAAAGGTTCTTCCCCCAGAGGGTGCTGGGCACTGCCCAGGCTCCCCAGGGAACGGGCCCAGCCCCGAGGCTGCCCCAGGAGGGTTTGGGCAGCGCTGCCAGGGATGCCCAGGGTGGGATTGTTGGGTATCTGTGCAGGGCCAGGGGCTGGGGTGGATGATCCCAGTGAGTCCCTTCCAGCTTAGGATATTCCATGATTCCTGTTGCTAAAGCAGGGCTAAAGCTTATTATCATCTTTGCAATGTGCTTTGGGATTTATTGGTTATGAAGAATTCCCAAAGGGCCAAACGTTTTCACTCCCGAGTAGATTTCAAAGCATGAAGGGAACCACAGCCACCAGGAATGTTCTGTGTGCACCTCCCGAGAGAGAAGCTGTGTGGGAAGCCTTTGGTGCAGAGAGGGTTTGGGAGTTATTTTGGGGGGTTTTGCTGTTCCCTGACACTCTGATGACACCCTGTGGGCTTCCCCCTGTACTACTGTAGCTGCACAAACACCCAAGAATCCCACTCTTTTCCTCCCCACTGGCTCTTTACTTCTGTCCCTAGCATTTTTCTCAGTGACTTTTCCTGCAGGCTGTACCTCAGTCTTTGATGGCTCCCAGCAAGGGATGTCACTGATGTGGCTGCCCCTGGATCCCTGGCAGTGCCCAAGGCCAGGCTGGACATTGGGGCTTGGAGCAGCCTGGGACAGTGGAAGGTGTCCCTGCCCCTGGCAGGGGTGGCACTGGATGGGCTTTAAGGTCTCTTCTCACCCAAACCCAGCTCAGGATTCTGTGCTTCTGTGAAAAGAACAGTCAATGCTGTGCCAAGCTGAGATCCAGACTAAACCTCTGATGAAAACTGAGGTTGAATTTTATTGGGAATATTTTCCCAAATGACAGAAGCAGCAGCAGAGTCAGTCCTAGAGATCAAATCATCCCCTTGAGCTCAGCAGACCCGGCAGTGGTTCAGTGGAAGCTGAGGCAGTGCAGAGGCACATCCGGACAGCTCCACTGGGAAGTGAGGCTCAGGTGCTGCCAGGGAATTCTGTGTGGAATGAGGGGAAACCTCTGAAGGAACAGCAAACTTGTAAGGGTGGGAAAAACAGAGCAATGTCCCAGGTACAGCCTCAGTACTGCCAGGGGCTGGGGAGGGTCTCCAAGTGCTCCAGACCCAGCAGGGCTTGGAAGTGTTGGGTGGAATGAATTGAATGGAGGCCTCCAGGGCAGGTATTTCTCAGGGAATCATGGAGTCATGGAATAGTTTGGGTTGGAAGGGACCTCAAAGCTCATCCAGTGCCACCCCTGCCATGGGCAGGGACACCTCTCACCATCCCAGGCTGCTCCAAGCCCCAATGTCCAACCTGGCCTTGGGCACTGCCAGGGATCCAGGGGCAGCCACAGCTGCTCTGGGCACCCTGTGCCAGGGCCTGCCACCCTCCCAGGGAACAATTTCCTCCTAAATTATTTACAACCGAAGTAATTGCAGCCCCTCTGGTGAGATGTCCACTGGAATGTTTTCTGCTTGGAAGAGCAGGTGGCACCCTGCTGTGAGCTGTCAGGAGAGGGAGCTGAGCCAGGAGTGATGAACTGAGCTGAGCTGGGCTGGGAGTGATGAACTGAGCTGAGCTGGGCTGGGAGTGATGAACTGAACTGAGCTGAGCTGAGCTGAGCTGAGCTGAGCTGAGCTGAGCTGTGCTGCCTGGCAGCTCCAGTGATCCCAGCCCATCCCAGCCCCAAGGGATTGGTCACACTGCACTGTGTGGGAAAAGACATCCATCGAGTTCCCGTTCCCCTGGGAAACCCATGGAGCCTGGCCCTGAGGGCTGCCCTTCCTCTCCCTGTGTGTGGTGAGGGTGGACAGGAAAACTGCAGCTGCAGCAAACAGGTCCTGAAATCCAGCTGCAAGGAATGACCCATCTGCTGGCATGTCCCAGCCTCCAGCTGCAGAAATCCCCAGGTGGTGCTCGGTGCATCACTTCCCAGGGAAAGGGAAGTGGAGTCTGCATCCTTCTGTGGCACGGAGCAGGGTGATCTCATTGTGTGTCATCGTGTCTGACACCTCTGGGCAGGAGGGAAAGGCCAGAGCTGCAGGGGCTGCTGCACTCCCTGACACAGGTGAGATCACCAGCTGTGGGAATGGCTCACCCCGGGGTGCTGGAACCCACCCCTCTGTCAGTGTGGGTCATGGGAGTCCCTGGAGCCATCCCATTCCATGCCCCTGCTGGGATCACCTTTGGGTGCAGTTGCTCCTCCTCTCCCTGGGCTTCTGAGCCCCGGAGCTCCTTCCCTGACCCTTCTCCCATCCCCCTGTGCTCCTCTCCTGGGCCCTTTCCCATTTTTGGGATGTTTGATTGCTCCCATCTCTAAGTGCACTGAGTCTGAGCCATGATTTCAAACAGACATGGAACCACATCTGCAGCAGCAACATGGCAGGGTGAATCCAGAACAGCAGTGGGAAAGATCTGTTTGAGGGAAGAAATTGGGATTTCTGTGCATTGCCCCAGAGCACCACCACGTTCACACTGAGGGGGAGTCCTGACACATCTGCTGTGGGGAGGGCACTGTGCTCATCTGTGTTCATCTGCTGCCCTTCCCGAGGGGAATCATCAATCCCCAGTTGTTAATACGGTCACAGGCAATTCCATGACTTTTGTGAAGATCCTTGACACTGGGAATAGACAAAACCAAGGGACGTTGGACCACCCCACACTGAAGGGAAGATGAATCCCCTTGGAGGGAGCAGATATCCTCAGGTTGTCACTGGCAAAACAACCTCAGGGAATTTCCCCTTTATCATTCGTTGTCTTTTGCTGTTGTTTCACATTGTTTAATTTATTGTCAATTATTTATGTGTGGCTTATACACACAGCACTGACCTGTCAGAGGTACCTCCTTTGGCACCAAGTGCCACCTTCCAGTGTTCTCCAGCTGTGTCCTGGAATTCCGTGTGTTTTCCTTGCTTCTTCCCTCTGCATTTCACTCTTCCTGTGCCCCAGGCTGTGTCACTGCTCAGCCCTTGGGTTTCCAAACAAAGCAGCTCAGCTTCCCTAAGGCCAGAATCAGGCAGAGAAACCTGGAATCACAGAACTGATCAGATATTAAATATCTGATTTATTCTATATTAAATATCAGCTTTAATAGCACAACTGTCGGGGAGCATGAGGAGATCCTGAGCTGAATCTGGAACAGGCTGTGCTTGGAGCAACCTGGGATAGTGGGAGCCATCCCTGCCCATGGCAGGGGTGGAACTGGATGGGCTCTGAGGTTCTTTCCCACCCAAACCAGTCTGGGATTCCATGATTAAAGAAAAAAATCCCTCAATCCTCTCTAAATTCATCATTTCTGTAGCTGTCAGGGTGGCAGAAAGTGCAATGGCTGAAGTAGAAATTGCAGCTTATTTGGGATATTTTGGAGCCATGGCTCAGGCGCCGGTGGCTCGCCGGGGTCACGCTCCTCTGATCTAATTTTATCTCTTGAAGCTGCATAGGAGGAAGCGAAGCCCAGTTCACTGTGAGGGGATCAGCTCATCCCTGATGGAAAAGGAAGGACTGGCACTGTCACAGCTGTACCAGCACCATCCCAGTTTGTGGGGAACTGGGGGAAACTGGGGGAATCTGAGGCAGGGGGAATGGGGCCAGGGCAGTGGGGACAGTGGTGCTGGGGCTGATTTGAGGAGCTCTCTGAGCACAGACACAGGGCCTGCTTTAGAAACGAGACACTGAATTGTTCTGCACAGGGTGCAACGTGGAGATTTCCACAAATCCAGCACAGCAAGGAGCAAAAATTTCAACATGTATACAGTAATGTTTTCATAAACCCACCTGTGAAATGCAGGGCTGCCACCTACCTAATGCATATTTATTTAGCAATCTCGTGCAATACTCGTTTCTGTGCTGGGTTCTTTCGAGGGGCTCTGGTGTCCTCTGGGGAAGTGCCCCGGTTCCATTTTAAACAAAGTTCACCACGGGATTTCTTGCCAAGCAAGATGTGTCTGCTGCTCTGGGCCACAGCTTGTGAACAATAGTTACATCCATGCTTACATTTACACCGTGTGGCCCCAGCCAGACGACAAGAGCCACGGCAGGTGGCACACCAGGAGCCGACACTCAAAAGGAAGACCCCCGACTATGCGGTAAAAGCCCGGGTGGCCCTTTGAGGGAGCCTAAGCTCCCCCCTTAGAGGCTGTTTCAATCATAGCCAAGACCCCGTTTCACAACCCTCTGCCCATTCTCCGTGACTCCCTGGCCGAATTGTTCGCTGTTTCCGACTCTTGAGACGTCACCATCGGGGTCACTGCGGAGTTGGTGGGCACCGGGCTGTGAGGGGGCGGCTGAGGCTGTGAGGGAGCCGCCGCCATCTTTCCCCCTCAGGCACCGCGCGAGCGCAGGCTGCGGGAACCGCCGGCGACCGCGGAGGAGGGAGCGGAGGCTGCCGGTGGCACTGGGTGGCGCCGGGCGAGGGGAGCTGTTGGCGGTGGCAGCCGCGCCGCTGTCACAGGGGGGACACATCGCCGCCGTGGCGGAGCGGCAGCGCCGCCCTGAGGAGCCCCCGCCGCCATCTCTGCTCCCCCTCAGGCGCCGCCGCCATCTTGGCTCGGCCCTCAGGAGGCGGGAACGCGGCCGGGGATGGGCGTGGCTCCGAGGCCCCGCCCCCCGCGCTGAGGGCGGGCCCGGCGGGGGGGTCACATGACCGCGGCCCGTGCGCAGCCGGAGCCAACATGGCGGCGGCGGCGGGCGCAGGGGCCGCCGCGCTCGGCGCTGCCCGCGTTTAGGGGCC
>VZRV01001550.1:0-25393 GCA_013398115.1 Falcunculus frontatus | reverse complement strand
CGGCCTCCGGCCGCGCGCGGGGGGACGGGAGCTGCGGCGGGGCCCGCCTGGCCGTGCCGCCGCTCCGCTCCGCCGGCCGCGCCTGCAGAGGCACGGGGTTTATTCTGACCTGTTCTCCAGTCGCTTAACGCTTCCCGGCAGGAATTGCCCTGGGAAGCTGCGCGGGGGAGGGACCGCCGCTTGGATTTGCGCTGGTGAGCGCAGATAAGTCACATCCGCGAGCAAGTGACAGGCGCGGGGGGTTCTCAGCAGTCGCGGTGTATCCGTGCCTTCCGTGCAGCTGAACTCGCCCAAGTGGGAGCTCCTGAGCTGGCCCAGCTTAGGCAGAGCTGCAGATCCCAAAAGGTGAATTTTTGTCACCCCGGTTCCCCAGCGTGACGGGGTTTGTTGCTGTGCTGTTGTCAGGCTGTCCTCGGTGCAGTCCCTGTGTGGGGCGGGCACGGAGGGTGGAGGAAAGGGAAGTTCAGAAGTGGGACAGGAATGGGAGAGGAAACTCCACAAGTGCGACCTGCGGGAGCTTGGCTGGAACGCTGAGTTGTGAAAGCTCAGCTCACACTTCCCAGATCGGGATAAATCCCCCTCTCGGAGAGGGGGAGGAGCTGGGGATTCTGAGAACCCTCCTGGAAGAGGGATCTGTTCAAACAAGACTTGAAAAGTCTGGCTGGGAAGCAAATGTAAATAGAAACCTGCGGCTGAGACTTGCAAGGGATATTTTAATAAATAAATTCATTTGGACCTTGTGTTTACAGCTTGAAAGGCATCAGAATAGCTGCTGTGTTCAGGAGATGCAGTGCAGTTAGAGATTTTTAAGAAATAATTTATTAGCTTATAGGCAAACACTTTGGTGTTGCTTTGCATATGTTTTCGTGTGTAATTTTTGACAGTTTCTGTTGAAAGAACAGTGGCAGGATGTCCAGTGGAGGGTAGAAGTGGGACCAGTTCTTTTTCAGCCTCTGTGCACTGCTGTCCATCCACTGCTCCCTTCCAGAATCCACTTAAGGGCTAAACCACGTATTTAACAAAGCTGCACTGAGGCCTCTCACAGCTGAAGGTTGCACATTGCCCAGAGCCAGGGCACAGGCAGACAAAAGGAGGAAAGGATGAGTAAATGCCTGCCAAAACTCCAGTTTTGGTGGATCTGTGTGTTCAGCAGCAATGTTGGAGGATTCTGGTCAAACTCCAGCTCCAATCTCCCTTAAGTTTCCCTGTGTTTTGGGGTTGAAATGGTGGCTGTGGTTCTTGTCCCAAGTTGTGTGCTGGGGCTGGCTCTCAGCTTCTGGTTGGGGTTTGTAGGGAAAATTGTGAAACCATGGTAGGGAATGGAAAAGCTCTCAGGTGCCTTGTGCTTCTGCTTTTGGAAGGTGACATGAAACTGTCCCCAAGCTCAGGGATCTCCCCTTTTGTCTCCAGGTGTAGGAGATTCCTTCACTGAGCTCTGAGCTGGCTCTGGGGTGACCCCAAGAGTCACTGGGCTGCAGGGACAGGTCTGGGGCTCTGCTTGTCACAGGATCATGGAATCATCCAGCTGGGAAAAGCCCTCCCAGCCCATGGAATCCAAACTGTGCCCCATCCCCACCTTGTCCCCAGAGCACTGAGTGCCACCTCCAGCCCTTCCTGGGACACCTCCAGGGATGGGGACTCCAAACCTCCCTGGGCAGCCCCTGCCAAGGCCTGAGCACCCTTTCCAGGCAGAAATTCCTCCTGCTGTCCAACCTGAGCCTGCTCTGGCCCAGCCTGAGGCCGTTCCCTCTCCTCCTGTCCCTGTTCCCTGGGAGCAGAGCCCGACCCCCCCCGGCTGCCCCCTCCTGTCAGGGACTTGTGCAGAGCCACAAGGGCCCCCAGAGCCTCCTTTTCTCCAGGCTGAGCCCCTTTCCCCGCTCCCTCAGCTGCTCCTCATAGAACTGACTCTCCAGCCAAGCTTATCCTGGGAAACTCCCCAGCTCCCTGCACAGCAGCCTCAGGTTGTCCCAGCTGGATTTTCTGGGGCAGGTGTGTCCCCCCTCTGCCTCCTCTCTAGCTTCTCACCTCTCCACTGGTGCTCACAGGTGGTTGAGGCAGCTAAACCAGCAAAAACCATTGTTTTTTATTAATTAACTTTTGGTGCTGATCTGTTCTTGTTCCAGTTCAGTCCCCCTGGCCAGGAGTTTGGGATTAGGTGTCCCCCAGTTCTGGGGAGGTCAGGGGAATGTGAGGAGGGGAGAGCACCATGGTAATTTATTCCTGAATTAACTGAATGTGTTGGAGCAGCTCAGAGGTGAGACATGGAAGTGAGGCCTTGCTGTTTGCTGGCAGGACCTGGGGGAGCTGTAGGGATGAGGGAATTCCAGCTGTGCTGCTCTGTAGAGGTGTGGGGCTGTTAACAGGGCAGCAGAGCAGGGTGAGGGAAGGGTCCCCGTGAGGGCAGGAAGTCACTGTTGATAAACAACCTTTTCTCATTTCCTGCCTCGCTCGGTGCCTGTGCAGCTGCACGGGGCTGGGAGCTGCTGCCTGTGCTGGGGACAGGGCCTGGGGTCCCTGCAGCTCGAAACCCACCTGCAGCAGGGGACAGGCTGGTGCTACTGGCAGTGCTGGGTGAACAGCACACAGAGTGCAGGTGCCTGGGTTCAGGCTGCCTCTGGCCTGTGCCAGTGCTTGAGCTGCACCTTGAGCTGGTGCCAGGCTTGGGTTGTGATCGTGCAGCCAGAGCTGTGCCAGGGGTTGTGTGTGCATAGCCAGGGGGATGCCAGGGCCGTGCCCGAGCTCAGAGCCGTGGCTCTGGCAGCCCAGGGGTGTCAGAGATCTGGAACTGCTCCCTGTTCACCCAGTGCTGGCAGGGAGAGCAGACCTTGGCTGGCACTGGCCTTGGTCTGATCTGGGATGTGTTGTCCTGCTGCATCCCACACCCATAACAGCAGGAAAGGGGGATTGTGCCCCTCTGCCCCTGTGCTCAGGTGAGACCTCACCTGCAGAGCTGCCCCAGCCCTGGGGACAGCAGCAGAAGGACGTGGAGCTGCTGGAGAGAGCCCAGAGGAGGCCATGGAGATGCTCCAAGGGCTGGAGCCCCTCTGCTCTGGAGCCAGGCTGGGAGAGCTGGGGGGGTTCATCTGGAAAAGGATCCAGGGAGAGCTCAGAGCCCCTTCCAGGGCCTAAAGGGGCTCCAGGAGAGCTGGAGAGGGACTGGGGACAAGGGATGGAGGGACAGGAGCCAGGGAATGGCTTCCCAGTGCCAGAGGGCAGGGCTGGATGGGATCTTGGGAACTGGGAATTGTTCCCTGGGAGGGTGGGGAGGCCCTGGCACAGGGTGCCCAGAGCAGCTGTGGCTGCCCCTGGATCCCTGGCAGTGCCCAAGGCCAGGTTGGACATTGGGGCTTGGAGCAGCCTGGGACAGTGGGAAGTGTCCCTGCCATGGCAGGGGTGGCACTGGATGGGATTTAAAATCCCTTCCCACCCAAACCATTCCATGATTCCATGGTCACCACTGTAGTGACCAGTGGGTACTCCCAGGGCTGAGGTTGAAGGTGCCCTGGTGTCCCGGTGCTGACAGGACTTGGGTCATGCAGCAGAGAACTTCTGTGGGGTGTTCTGACTGCTCAGGTCCCGGAGTTGTTGCTTTTCCTCTCCCTGAGTTCAGCACTGTCCTCGGGATGCAGCTTCCTCACAGGAGGGAGGGAGCAGAGCTGAGCACTCCCTGCATGTCCCTGCTCTGCCCTGGTGGCTCTGTGCTGGTGCCACAGGGACCTGTCCCCATCCCCAGCAGCCATCCCATTCCTGGCTGGAAGCCCCAGCCACGCTGTCGTGGTGCTTTGTGTGTGGGAAGTGTGAGCTGGAACGGGCCGAGGCTGAAGGGATTCGGTGTTTGTCACGGGAGGTTTCTGTGGGTGACCTGAGGAAAGGGTTTCCTGCTGCAGCACCCAGCTGTGCCAAGGAGCTGGGGCTGTGCAGGAGGTGGGCTCTGGGAATGCTCCGTGCCTGGGTCACCCAGGGACACCAAGTGTTCAGGTGACCCTTTGTGAGGGGCAGCTGCTGCAGCCGGGTGCCTGCGAATGCCAGCATGGTTTGGGTGGGAAGGGACCCTAAACCTCATCCAGTGCCACCCCTGCCATGGCAGGGACACCTTCCACTGTCCCAGGCTGCTCCCAGCCCCAGTGTCCAGCCTGGCCTTGGGCACTGCCAGGGATCCAGGGACAGCCACAGCTGCTCTGGGCACCCTGTGCCAGGGCCTCCCCACCCTCCCAGGGAACACTTCCCCGTTCCCAATATCCCATCCATCCCTGCCCTCTGGCACTGGGAAGCCATTCCTCCACATCCTCCTACTCCATCCCTTGTAAATTGTCTCTCTCCATGTTTCTGTTCACCTCTCCAGGCACTGCAAGGCCACAGTTAGGTCACCCTGGAGCTTGTCTTCTCCAGGCTGGACAATCCCAGGTGTCTCAGCCTTTCCTCACAGCAGAGCTGCTCCATCCCTCTGATCCCCTTGGTGTCTCCTCTGGCCTGGCTCCAACAGGTCACTCTCCTCCCTGATTGTTCCATGGGAAAAGTCTGAAGGCGGCTGTGGAGCACAGCAGGCTCTTCCTGGAGAACCTGGGAATGGGCTTTTCATTTCTCAGTGAGGTGTTGAACAACGTGGTGCTGCAGAAGATTCAGGGATTGATCCCACCTTGTGGAATGAGCTGATAGCTGGAGCTGGTAAAGGCTTCCTGGGTTTTTTTTCTGGAGGGGATTGTTGCTCTGTTGGGCTTTTTTTTTGGTGCTTTGTTTTGTTTTTAGTGCCCTGGGGGTTATCACGGCTCCTTCCCTTTTCCCAGGCTGTGGCCAGGGACAAATTTCTAAGACAGACACGGAGCCCTGGCGAGGGTCGGTCTGTCCCATCTGTAAAACGCCTTTGCAGAGGTTTCTGAAGGACAGGGCCAGGGCAGGTGGTGGCCACAGCTCTGGGGACTGAGCCACTGTCTGGTGTCCTCCCAGCACGTGATGCAGCTCTGTGTCTGCTGGCCAGGGAATTACCTTGGCACTGCTTCCAGGGAAACAGACTCGTGGCTGCACAAGACTGAGCAGGACTTGGCTCAGGCTCTGTCACATGTTCATAGAGAAGGGCACTTTGCTTCACTCCTCACTCACACAGATCCCTCATCAGCTGCAGCTCTTGGATGTGTTTTTCCTGATTTTTTTTCAAGTTTTTCCTGAAGGATTCCAGTGCTGGGGGCAGCTCTGGGCCCTTCTCCTGACAGGAGAGACCTGGAGGGGCTGGAGCGTGTCCAGGGCAGGGAACGGAGCTGGGGAAGGGGCTGGAGCCCCAGGAGAGGCTGAGGGAGCTGGGAAAGGGGCTGAGGCTGGAGAAAAGGAGGCTCTGGGGGCCCTTGTGGCTCTGCACAACTCCCTGACAGGAGGGGGCAGCCGGGGGGGGTCGGGCTCTGCTCCCAGGGAACAGGGACAGGAGGAGAGGGAACGGCCTCAGGCTGGGCCAGGGCAGGCTCAGGTTGGACAGCAGGAGGAATTTCTGCCTGGAAAGGGTGCTCAGGCCTTGGCAGGGGCTGCCCAGGGAGGTTTGGAGTGCCCATCCCTGGAGGTGTCCCAGGAAGGGCTGGAGATGGCACTCAGTGCTCTGGGCTGGGGATTGGGCACAGCTTGGACTGGATGCTCTGGGAGGGATTTTCCAGCCTCAGTGATCCTGGGATTCTGTGACTTCCCAGTAAAGCCACTGCAGGTGTGAGCTCAGCTTGGGCCTCTGACCCCTGCACTTCTGGGCCTAGAAGTTTTATTGAGCTGAAATCTGCTTTAAGCTCACCCTGGGCATCTCTGACAGACAAATGGAGGCTTAAAAATGGTTCCTGTGTGGAAGCAGAGCTTGTGAAGGATGAGGTGGAAGTGTAATCCCCTCTAATGGCTGGAGCAAACCAGCAGACTACAAAATCCTCCTTCCAGTCACAATAATCCAATTATTGCCCCGCCATTTTAAACACTAATTTCCAAGTTCCTTTGCTCCTGCTGGGAATTTTAACCTCCTGAAGGGCTCTGTGAGTTGCTGCAGACACCATCCCTGCAGCTGTGGGTGTGCAGGTGACTCCTCTGGCTGGAGCTCAGTGGAGCCCATTTCCCATCTTTAGGGCTGGCAGTGCAGTGCTGGCTGAGGTGGGGCTCATTTGATTGCTATTACAATTACAATTAGCAGTACACCTACTTTAAAAGCTTCCCCAGGGCCTGGCTCTTGGCTTGGCAGCAGAGCCCACCTGTCCCAGAGTGTCAGAGCAGTTGGAAAAGTGCTGGAATGTTGTTTCCCTGTGCAGGGCAGGGTGGGGTGGCTGTGAGAGAACCCGAGGGAAGAGGGAACAGTGGCTGTGCCAGGGGGGGAATCCCCAGGTGTGCCCAGAGTGCCTCTCCCAGCAGGATCCCAGGTGGAAGTGTGGGCAGCTCTTCAGCATTGCCGAGTTCCAGGAGAAAAATTCAGTGCTGCTGAAGGACCCCAAAGACATTCTCTGTATTTCATAGAGTCACAGAACAGTTTGGGTTGGAAAGGACCTTAAATCCAATCTCCTTCCACCCCCTGCCATGGCAGGGACACCTTCCACTGTCCCAGGGTGCTCCAAGCCCCAGTGTCCAGCCTGGCCTTGGTTGGACACTGCCAGGGATCCAGGGGCAGCCCCAGCTGCTCTGGGAATTCCATCCCAGCCCCTCCCCACCCTCCCAGGGAACAATTCCCGTCCTTGTTTAAAGCCATAAACATGCTGTAGGTGTGGATTTTACCTGCCTGGTTCATTGAATGTTAGCAGGAGGGCTTTGGAGGCCTCGTGCAGACCCGAGGGAGCTCCTCTCTAAAGCTGCACGAGCCCTGAGAGGCCTCTGTGCACAGGCTGTGGTCTCCTCCCCAGGCAGCTCAGACTTGCACCTGTACAGGGCTGGCTGAGCGTTTCAGGGCAGGGCTTTGGCAGGAGAGAATGTTTGAGACCCCAAGGCAGTGGTGTTTCCTGGATATAAAATCTCAGATTGGCTTGGGATCTCCCCACTGCCATGGCCTTTGCAGCACCTGCAGGCGGTGGAAATAGACCTGGTCACTGTGCTTTGGTGTCTGAGAGAAATGGAACAGTCAGCTTCTATTAAATGTGCTTGGATGTGCTCTCAGGCAGTTTTTGGTTTTAAAAAGAGGGAAATTCAGGTAGTGCAAAACCCCCGTGTGGCACAGGCTGAGATGTTGTGCACCACACGTGATTTGAGTGCAAATACAATAATGTAGGTGTGAGTTACTGCCCAGACTCACCAGAGCTCACTGGACATCATCCTGTGGGGTTCAGCCCTGAGCTGCAGCTGCTCCCCAGCACGTGTTAAACACACCAGAACCGGATGCTTGAGAGAGAGATTGCCTTTTTCTGCGACTGTCAGGTTTTCTGCTCTGTGTGTGTTTGGAGGAGTAAGAAGAGAGGGCCAAGAGCAGCTGGGACTGTCAGTCCAGTTCCTGTAGTGTCTCTAAAACATCCCTGCTGCCACCAGTGCTGGGAGGTTCTTGGAGGTGTGACCCAAATGCACATCCCCGGGGAGCAGCCTCGGTGGGACACGGTGACAGTGCTTTCAGTGCCACTGAGCAGCCTCTCAGATAAAAGTGTGAGGGCTGGATATTTGTGCCCATTGCTTACGTTCTGTGGTTGCTCCAAAACTCTGCTTTGCAGGGAAGCAGAGCAGTGGAGCTGCTGTGGAGCTGAGGAGGGATGAAAATTGGGATGAGGAATAGGATCCCAGAAAGGTTTGTGTTGGAAGGGACCTTAAAGCTCATCCTGCCATGAGCAGGGACACGTTCCACTGGAGCAGGATGGTCCAAGCCTCTGCTCCCAGGGAACAGGGACAGGAGGAGAGGGAACGGCCTCAGGCTGGGCCAGGGCAGGCTCAGGTTGGACAGCAGGAGGAATTTCTGCCTGGAAAGGGAGCTCAGGCCTTGGCAGGGGCTGCCCAGGGAGGTTTGGAGTGCCCATCCCTGGAGGTGTCCCAGGAAGGGCTGGAGGTGGCACTCAGTGCTCTGGGCTGGGGACAAGGTGGGGACTGGGCTTGGACTCATTTTGGAGATCTTTTCCAACCTCAGGGATTCTGGGATTGTCCAGGCACATGGGTTACATACTTACACGAGTTTTCTTTTAATTAGACTAATTTGATTTTTAACTGAAGCCGATCAAACAATTGGGTGGCACCAGGGCTGGGGCTCCTGGCCAGCTGTGGGATGTCCCTGTGCTCTTGTCCCCAGGTGGATTTAACAGGAAGGACCAGGGAGCGAGCCCAGGGCAGCAGCTGGAGCTGCTCCTGAGCCTTTGGAGTGAGCATGAGCTGGGTGTCACATGGACACTCGGATTGTTCCTGCCTCTGCAGCAGTTCCGTGTGAGAACATCCAAAGCAGTCCTTGTTAAAAGCACTTTTGTTCCTTCTGAGCCAGGCTGGTGTGGCTGCTGGTCACAGGAATCCCTGGGTGTCACTGTAGGGATGCAGCTTTGGGGCAAGATCTGAACTTGTGAGCTTCTCTCTTTGGGGCATGTGAAAACTGTGTTTTCAGAAGCCAAACTGGGAGCTGTGTGTTCTCCTGAAGCTGTTCTCAGGGCCTCTGTGGATATTAGGCATAACATCCATGTTATTGATGCTCTGATAACAGGATGTCCATATCAGGGATATTCTGATGGCTGTGCTGTCTCTGCAGGAGCCTGAGTGCACAAGTTCCTTGTGTTTCATTGGGTCCTGAATTCAAAGCTGATTTCATGAGATCACTTGGTAAAAATGATCCTGTTCCTTCTTCTGACAAGTCCTGCAGTTTGTGTTCTTTCTTTCCTCCTTTCCATGTGGGGAAATTGGAATTTGCTCTCCAACCTCTTACAAGAAGCACCCATAAATATTATCCCTCCCAGCTTTCCCTGAGCTCAGTCCTTACTCTCCCAGTGGAGCATCCTCTGGGATAACAGAATCTTTTGCTCCTCTTTTTGTGCATCCTGTGCTTGGTGGCCCAGGATGCACAAACATGGATTGTGTTCAGAGTTGTGTTCAGTTCTGGGAGCTGCTGCAGAGGGTCCAATGGAAGCCCCTGTGCTCAGGTGAGACCCCACCTGCAGAGCTGCCCCAGCCCTGGGGACAACAGCAGAAGGACGTGGAGCTGCTGGAGAGAGCCCAGAGGAGGCCCCGGAGCTGCCCCAGGGCTGGAGCCCCTCTGCCATGGAAGAGAAGGCTCCAGGGAGAGCTCAGAGCCCCTTGCAGGGCCTAAAGGGGCTCCAGGAGAGCTGGAGAGGGACTGGGGACAAGGGATGGAGGGACAGGACCCAGGGAATGGCTTCCCAGTGCCAGAGGGCAGGGATGGATGGGATATTGGGAATTGGGAATTGTTCCCTGGGAGGGTGGGGAGGCCCTGGCACAGGGTGCCCAGAGCAGCTGTGGCTGCCCCTGGATCCCTGGCAGTGCCCAAGGCCAGGATGGACAGGGCTTGGAGCCTTTGACCATAAATCTGATCCTGTTCCAGGCCCTGCCATGGGACGTCTTTCACTGTCCCAGGCTGCTCCAAGGAACTGCCATTAGAACAGTGTGGAGTAAAAGATTCACTGAGGATTAAAGTCTCCCTGAGCTCAATAATCTCAGTTTTAAAGCATTAACTCACCCCATCACTGGCAAAGTCTGCTTCCCTCTCATGTAGAGTCTTTCAGAGGCAGGGACAGGAGTTCAGGGTCTCTTTGCTCCCCTCCTGTTTCTGTCTGAACGTGCACAGAAGGCAGCCAGGAGAACTGTCCCAGCTCAGCAGTGTTGTGGCAGTGATGGGTTTATCCTTCAGCAGGCACATTTTCATTCATGCAGGAGCTGGGATGGTTTTTGTTCTCCTCAATACCCACCTGTTTGGAGAGGCAGCTGGAGTACCCCTGTGTCTGAGTGTGTGGGACACAGGAATTAACAGCCCACTGGGGAGGCACAGCCCTGGCTGTCCCAGTGCCTGGCTCAAGGCTTGAAGTGCTTAAACTGTTGCTTTTCCTTATTTCCTTGTGCTGGGAGGGTTTGAGGGGCTTCCCTTCTGCCGCTTGCTGCTCTTGCTGTCAAACAGAAATTCTGCAAAGAAGGGGTTTTACAAAAGTTAAGGGTTTTGGGTTGTAGATGGACGCTTCAGTAACTGGTTTTATTTACAGTCTCCACACACAGTGCACTTCCCTTAACCGGGCAGTAAATGTGCTTCAAATGCCATTTATTGTCACAGGTCAGGCCACTGAGCCTTCCTGGCCATCTCTGAGCTGGTGTCTCCTCCAGGCCTGAGGACAGCTCTGTGTTTGCCAGCCTTAAAAGGAAGGGATGAGTGTTGAGGTTTCCCCTGTGCTCCAGAGGGGAAGGAATGTGGGAGAGCAGTCCCCTCCAGAAGAGCTGCCCGGCCTCGGGTTGGCTCCTGTGTCCTCCCTGGGCACCTGAGTGTGGAAATCCGGTGGCTCAGGTGCCCTGATGGTTGGGGTCATCTTTGTCTTCAGGGAAGGCCTGGACGTGGCACTCAGTGCTCTGGGCTGGGGACAAGGCGGGGACTGGTCCCAGGTTGGACTGGATGGTCCTGGAGGGCTTTTCCAGCCTCAGTAATCCCAGGATTGTGCCAGCCCTGCCCTTGCTCTGGCCTCTGTCTCCAGCGCCCACGAGGGTGTGAAGCAGCTTGGCAAACTCGATCATGAAGCTTTTCTTTCCTTAATTAAAATAAGAGGTGATGCTATTTTTAGCTGGGTTTAGGTCCCTGCTCTCATTTCCCACTCTGCTGGCACACGTGGTGGGGCAGCCCCAGAGCTGTGCCAGAGGTGTGGGAGCTCCTTCAGCCCCGGCCGGACACTCGGCCCCTGGGGGCTCGGTGCCTTTGGGGACATTTGGGACAAACATTCCTGCTGGGAGTGAAGGGAAGCGACGTGTCTGAGCTTAGCAGCAGCCAGTGCAGCCTTTGCCATGGCTGATCCTCCCTGCAGAAATCCTGGAAGCTCCTCCCGGGGCCCTGCTGTGCTGCCTGGCTGGGCTGGCTCCCTGCCCGGGCAGCAGGGCTGAGCACTGCTTGTTTTGGGGACTTCCTTGTGCAGGTTTGGGACTCTGACCACTTCCCTGTCTGCTCTCCAGCTGCATTCCCGGGAATTTGCCGGCTGGGAAATGGTGACGTGCTCCAGCCCTGTGCTGGCTGCCCTGGCTGAAGGCAGGTGCTGCTGCAGGGCTTCAACTCAAACATGAATTTTACTTCCAAAAATACCTATTGGGAGCTGAAGGCTTGACAGCTCAGTGTACAAAAAAGTGCTCCAACTTTGGCTGTTTTGTGTGTGGATCCTGAATTCTTGTGTTGTGTGGGGGAGCCTGAATGGACAGCCAGGAGTGGTGCTAAGTCTGTCTTAGGAATTAATAATTATAATTAACTCTTGCTGATCATTGGGACCTTCCTCTGTCACTTTTAGATCCCCTGTACAGCCCCTCAGCCTTCTCAAACCTTCAGGATAATGCAGAGGGTTTTTTTGGAAAAGGCCTCCCTGTTAGTCCCCACCTGTAGACATGTGCTCCTCTCCCACGTTATTCCTGAAGGGATGTTATACTCAAGCCCCACCTCAGAGGTGTTATTCCAGGTTATTTGCTGATCTAAATTCAGGGATGTAAGCTCCAGGGCCAGAAGCTTTTAGGGAGTCACTCTTGGTTTTCCCCACAAAAATCCATCCTAGACAGCAAACCTCTCCTGGCCTTTGAGGTTGGAATAATCCTGTTGGGCTGCTTTCAAACCAAGGAGTTGGACTTGATTCCTGTGCAGCTCTTCCAGCTCAGGATATCCTGTGATTCTCTGAAACTGTTTATTCTCCACGTAGAGCTGGGCTTGTCGGGTGACTGGGTGGGAGGTTTGGAAGTTGCTGGGAGCTCAGGGCAGTTCACAGAATGGTCACGGTGTCTTGTGGTTGGACGAGCTCTCCACTGATCCAGAAATGTTCTGTTTGAAGAAGCACTTCAGTGTGCTTTTGGACAGAGATTTGAAATGAAACGTCACAAATGCAGACAGTTTATAGGGCAGGGCTGGATGGGATCTTGGGAACTGGGAATTGTTCCCTGGGAGGGTGGGGAGGCCCTGGCACAGGGTGCCCCGAGCAGCTGTGGCTGCCCCTGGATCCCTGGCAGTGCCCAAGGCCAGGCTGGACACTGGCGCTGGGAGCAGCCTGGGACAGTGGGAGGGGTCCCTGCCATGGCAGGGGTGGCACTGGATGGGGTTTAATGTCCCTTCCCACCCAAACCATTGTGGGATTGCAGTGTTGGTTCCTGCCCTTGCTGAGTGGTGGAACCAACCCCAGCCCCGTGTCCCTGTCCTGCCCCACCTCTCCAGAGTGGATTTCAGTAGGATGAGCAGGGAGTGCCCATGGAGCTGCTGTGGCAGCAGTGCCTGCAGTCCTCCCGTGTCCTCCCCCAGGCCCTTGTTGCTCTCCCAGTTGAGCAGGTGCTGTCCAGGTCCCCAAGGAGGGAGGTGGCTCTGGGATCTCCCCTTCCAAGCCGTGTGGCAGCTCAGTGTGAAACGTGGCCTTTAATGGCACCTGGCTTCTGACGACACGGGGTTGTCCATTCCTCCCTGACCTCCTTTCTGCCTAAAACCTTGGGCAGCATGTGGCTAATTGGATGAGTGGAGCAGATCCTGCAATCTGGGTCAAGTCCTTCACCCCCCCGGGGCTCCTGCGGTGTTTTCTCGGCTGCTCCGGGGTGACTGAGCAGGAATTTCACATCCACCCGGGGCTTTTTATAGCTGACCCACTTCTCTGCCAGGTTTGCGTTGCAGGGGATGATTCCCTGCTGGAAGGAAGTGTGCAGCCTTTGCTGGTGTCTGGAGCTGCAGCTGGAATTCTCCTCCTGGGAAGGAATGGCCTGGAGCTGAGGGCTCTGTGCTGGATGTGAGGCTGAGGTGTAACCAGATGATCAGGTTTTGCTGCCTGTCTCTCCAGAGCATGTGCTGATCCAGGTGGAAACTCCTCAGCTGCTGTGGATTCGTGGATTTAGGAACTTTAGGTTCTGTTATTTCCAGGAAGGAGCCCCAGTGTAAGTGTTGGTCGTGTTTATAACATTAGGGTCCAGTTTTAAATCCCTCATGGCACAAGGGAATAACCAATAGCAGGAGTTGCAAAGTGCATTTTTGCCAAAGCTTGCTGGAAGCATTCATGGGCTGAGGTGCTCCTTCATATCCAGTCCTGGGGAATCTCTGGGTTAGACCTTGATCGGCTGATTGCTGGTGAAAACAACCCCAAACAAACCCAACCACTTCAAACACACCTTTCCACTCTGAATGCTGGCACGATCCACTGGCAGATCTACGTGGGCAGAACTTGGATCACTCAGAGCTTTCCTAAATGGAATAGTGTGGCCAGCTCTTCTGCTGGCAGGGGCAGAGCTGAGAGCTGCCAGTGCTGCCCAGTAAGGGGGGCTGTGCTGGACTGGTCTGGGCAAGGGCAGGGCTGGCACTGCCCTGGCCCTGCTGCCACCCCAGAGCTGGCACAGCCCAGGGGCCAGTGGCCTCTTGCCCACCTGGGCACCCCTGGGCTCCTGTCCAGCTGCTGGCACAGCACCCCCAGGGCCTTTCCCAGCCCCTCTGCCCCGCTCTGGAGCTCTGCAGGGGTTGTTGTGGCCAGCATCTCTCTGTCTGTGCCAGTTTCTCTGTGCTGTCTAAGCCCCTCTGGTAGCACAGGTCCCTCTGTGGCTGTGCCACATGTGTCAGTGTTTTGGGGGTTCTGGGGTGGTTTTGGGGTGAAGCCGTGGCTGTGCCCGTGTCCAGTGCCAGAACTGGAGCTGTGTGGGCACCGAACCCCCTGGTGCAGTCTGTGGCTCTGTGGTTGTGGTGCAGCTGCTGGGAATTGCTGTGAGCCCAGGAGCTCCCAGGGAGCCCCGGCTGCTGTTCCTGGGGCACAGAGAGAGGGGCTGCTGGTCCCATTTGGAGAGATTCCTAAAAATGCAGTGAAAGCTCTGAGGTGGAGCTGAGATTGTTCTGGAGTTGGGGTTATCCGTGCTTGCAAACACGTGTCACACCACTCCCGAGGCAGCCAGCCTTGGGCAGTCACGGTTAGAGGGTGGCTGCTTTGGTTTGAGCTTTCAAACCCCTCCTATTTTCCCCTAACAACAACACCAGAGCGCTGGTTGTTATAAACAACTCCTAAACACCCGGTTTGGAGGGTTTCTGACCTGTCCCCCCACAGTGCTGGGGTTTGTCACTCGTTCCGAAGGCATCACCACTGGTCACTGGGGGTCCTCTGAGAGGTCCAGCACCTTCCAGTGCCATTCTCCTCCCCACCCCTGTGCTTCCTGCTGGCTGGGACCTGCTTGTGCCCCTCACTGCCTCCAGCAGCAGGCTCACTCCAGCAGCAGGCTCAGACTCGTGCTGGAAATATTTTCCTTCTAGGCTGACAGGACACTCACTGTGGGCCAGTCCTTGTCACACAGGGAGGTGATGCAAGTGCAGCTTTTTCCCCTGGGAATTCTTGAGTCCTTACATTCTATTCCAAAATTTTGGAATGCCAGTGGGCAGCACGGCCAGAGCAGGAGGGTTCCTCTGGGGTGTGTTGCAATAAATTGACGTGGAAGCAGAAAGTGGACTTTGAGTTCAGCGAAACCATAATTAAGAGAGGTTGAGGTTGGGAAAGCCCTCCAAGCCCACTGAGCCCACCCAAGATGTAAAGCGAGGAAATGAATTTTCTCCTGATGATCCTGGTTTTTTGGAACCAGAAAACAGGGTCATCAGGGGCTGGAATGAGATGGGCTTTAAGGTCCCTTCCAACCCTGACAATTCTGTGATTCTTGGACCAGGACAGTGTTGAGGATGCACAGTGATGTGTGCTATAAACCAGGTCACTGTTGTAGGGAGAACTCCACTGGCACAGGGTGCCCAGGGGAGCTGGGGCTGCCCCATCCCTGGCAGTGCCCAAGGCCAGGCTGGACACTGGGGCTGGGAGCACCCTGGGATTGGGGAAGGTGTCCCTGCCCATGACAGGGGTGAAATGGGATGGGTTTTAGGGTCCCTTCCCACCCAAACCATTCCAGAATTAATGATTTTGTTGACATTGAGCTTGGCTCAGTTGTTCAGAGCTGAGTGTCCTCTCAGACTCAGTTCTGTGGCACAGTAGGATTTTATTTATTTACGCACAGTGACTAAAAATGACTCAAGTGAGAGATCCATCTGGGATTAAAAGGGCAGAAGAGAGGGGAGAAGGTACTTAAGGTGTATGTATTCTTTCAAGGTGTATCTGTTTTGTTGAGAGTCTCTTTAATCCTCATTCCTGGTTCTTCTGGATCAGCTCGTCTGGCAGCAGGGAGTTACTGCTGCAGCCGGAGGTGTGAACTGCTTTGTTTATCTGACGAGGCTGAGAGCTAATATTAAACACGTTTCCTAAAGAGCAGGAGATGAGACTGTTACCAGGGGAGTGCAGCTGATCTCAGCCTGGGAACCCGCTCTGGTCTTTTCCTGGCTGTCCCCAGGGCTGGGGTTGCTCAACACAAGAAGCTTTGAGTTAGCAAAGCCTCAGTGAGCCAGGACCCACGTGGGGCAGCAGCTGGGTTAACCACGGAACCAGTTGGGGTGGAAAAGACCTCCAGAGTCCAGCCTGATGTTGGAGTCTGGGCCTTGTTCTCCGAGATTTCTGTGCTTTGGGGATTCTGGGAACCATCGGCCTCTGGAAACACGTCCTGTGTCCAGTTCTGGACCCCTTCTCCTGACAGGAGAGACCTGGAGGGGATGGAGCGTGTCCAGGGCAGGGAACGGAGCTGGGGAAGGGGCTGGAGCCCCAGGAGAGGCTGAGGGAGCTGGGGAAGGGGCTGAGGCTGGAGAAAAGGAGGCTCTGGGGGCCCTTGTGGCTCTGCACAACTCCCTGACAGGAGGGGGCAGCCGGGGGGGGTCGGGCTCTGCTCCCAGGGAACAGGGACAGGAGGAGAGGGAACGGCCTCAGGCTGGGCCAGGGCAGGCTCAGGTTGGATTTTGGGAACAATTCCTTCATGGAAAGGGCTGTCCAGCCCTGGCACAGCTGCCCAGGGCAGAGGTGGAGTCCCCATTCCTGGAAGGATTTCAAAGCCCTATGGATGTGGCACCTGGGGACAGGGGGCAGTGGTGGCCTTGGCAGCACTGGGAGCTGGGTTGCACTTGATGATCTCCGAAGGCTTTTCCAACCTCAATCATTCAGTGGTTCTGGGAATCTCCTGGAGAGCTGAGACACCCAGGAGAGCTGGTTGGTCTTCCCCAGTGACCTCCCCAGAGCAGCCCAGCACAATCTGCAGGGGTGGCAGGAGGCCAGACCTGTCCAGCCTCACCCTGCTGAGCTCAGCTGCAGGAAGGAGCCCTGGGGAAGGAGGACATGGGGAAGGGATACCTGGGAGAGGAGCAGGGAAGGATCCAGGGCAGGCAGGGATGGAACTGGAAGAGTTTTTCTCCCCTCTGCCCTGCCTGCCGAGGTTCCCCAGTGGAACACGGCCTTGGCTCATGCTCTGGGTGCCTGGTGACAAATTAATGGAATGTGCTGCTGCTGCTGCTCCCATCTGGGGCTCCTCAGGAGCACGTCCAGGGAGGGAAAGCCAGGGGATGGCTCAGTGCTCAGGTGGGAAACACGCAGTTAGTTCTGTGTGGGGGAGAAATGGCCAGTGCCCTGAGCTCCCTGAGAATGGGCTCTCAGCACTGCTTCACTTCTCTCCTGGTTTCCCCACCTGCAGTGAAAAGGTTGAAACCACTGATGGCAATGGAGATGTCCTTAATTTCTGGCCTTCCCTGGGTTCCCAGAATGAGCTTTGGGATCCAGCTGTGAGCTGGTGGTACAGGGTGAGCTGTCTGCTGGGCAGAGCTGTGTGATGGCAACCAAAAACTGCACTGACCTGGCTGAGGTCACTCTGCAAACACCTCAGTTCTGGATCCTTTTGCTGTGGTTACAGTAGAGCTGGAGGTGGGGTGGGATGAGCCCCTGAGGCTGTAGCAGTGCAAACAAATCCCACTTAGATCTTACAGAGAAGCTGTGGCTGCCCCTGGATCCCTGGCAGTGTCCAAGGCCAGGCTGGATGGAGTTTGGAGCACCGTGGGACAGTGGAAGATGTCCCTGCCCACGGCAGGGGGCGGAACAGGATGGGCTTTTGGGTCCCTTCCCACCCAAACCATTCCAGGATTCTGTGAGAGTCAGGCCTCAACATCACTTAACAAGAGATTTTCCAGGATGGGGCCATCAGCTGGAGCTTCTAGAGCTGCAGATGGAGCTGGATGTAGGGATTTGTTTTGGGAGCAGGGAGATGCTGCAGCTCAGCAGGGGCCTTGCAAAGCCCTTTCTGGGAGAGCTGGATCGGGATAACCGGGTGTTCCTGGAGGGAATGAGGGGCAGCAGGGCCCAGGAGGAGCCCTGGGTTCTGCACAGCTGCTCACCAGAGGAATCCAAAGTGCTCCTCTCCTTCTGCAGAGTCACCGTGGGGTTTGTGCTCAGCGCTCTGGGTGGCTCTGGGCCGAGCCTAAGTCAGGCCTGGGGTTTGATGTGCCGGGCTTGGGTCAAAAGCTGATGATTAAGGCGGAAACGAGGCATTTCCTGCCCATCCCCCCTTCCATCCCCAGCACAAACACAGCCTAAAATATCCCAGTGACGTGTGGTGAGTGGCATCTGCCTGCTGCAGCCTCCAGCAGCTCCCCGGCCACCTTCTGCGTGTCAGTCCCCTTGGAAGGGAGCACTGGGATCCCAAGGAGCTGGGGAAGGGCTGGCACTGTGGCAGCTTAGCACAGGACCCATTTTTGGGGAGCAGAGTTAGGGACTTGCAGCCTGGAGTGTGTGCAGAGAGTTTCCAACAGCCCCAGCAGTGTCAAACCCCCATTTCCTTCGACTTTAACACGTTCAGCCTCTCCACTCAGGAGCTGTGGCAGCCTAAGGGTTTGGGGGTTTGGAATTGTGTCTGAGGTACTGGGCAGTTCCTGGTGGGGAGCTACCCCATGGATGTGGAGCCCCTCATTGTCCAGGGAGTGCTGTCTGAGGGCAGCACACTGGAAATAAAATTGGGAATTGCACTAAGAGGAGCCCTTTAGCTAATCTTGAGCCTCTCTGCTCCCCGAGTCCTTCAGGGGGAGGTGGGAAGAGCCTGTAGTTGTCGCTGGGTTTTATCCTTGGAGAAGTCCAAGCCATTAAATGTGGGTTTTGGTGCAGTTGAATGTAAATTCAGAATGCAAAGGGGTAACTTCCTCTCAATCTGCTCTTGCTTGCCAGGTCCTGGAGAAATATCCCAACACACCCATGAGCCATAAAGAGATCCTTCAAGTTATCCAGAAGGAAGGACTTAAGGAAATCAGGTGAGTTGAGGAAACCAGGAAAACCCACTGATGCTCTGCTTCCAGCTCAGTGTAGTTTGCTGTTACCCCCCAGCTCCTGAGGAATTTTGGGACTGAAATGTCACAGGTTTGGGGTCTGGGTCCCATTTGCAAACAGCTCTCAAGTGCTTTCCCCAAAAAGCTGGGTGAGGGTCATCCCCAATTCCCAGGTGTGCAGGACTTGGCTGCAGCTCTTTCACAGGATAACCCAGACCTGGGCAGGGGCTTCGGGCTCCAGGGAATGATGAAAACCTAACAATTTTTAATTTCTTCTTTAAAAAAGATGAAAGAATCGCCAGTTTGACCTAAGCAAAACTCAGAGTTTCCCAGGGAGTAACAAAGCAGCCTCAGTTAAAGATTGTTCCATAGAAAATGGGATTCCTGGTGCTGTTGTCCTCTGTATTACCTGGAGGGGGTGTGATTATTCCTTGGGGACATTGCTGACCCCAGAGCAGCCTGGTGGGACACTGGGCAGAGCAGGGCCAGCTCAGTGGTGTCCATCTGGCTGGGGCATGGAGCAGCTCCAGTGCAGCTCCTCAGCTGAATTCCAGAGCCCTGGCTCTCCCAGGGATGAGAGGTGGGAATCAGCTTTCCCAGGGATGTGAGGAGCAATAGTCCACGTGAACTACAAAGCACTTCCTCTGTTTTCTAAGAGCAAAGAAAAGGAGAGAGGGGCATAAAGAGGATGGGCTGGGGCTGCTCATCTATTTTGGAATTAAGCAGCCGTCCTAAATTTGACTTCATGTTGTTTTCCACTCCCCTTTGCCAGCTGGATCCAGCAATCCATCTGCTTTGCAGGAAATAGTCAAGGGCCCAAGTGCAGGAATTGTGCTGTCCCAGCAGCATCTATCTCCCATTCGAGCTGAGGGTGGCACAGGGCTGTTTGCTCTGGGAAATGTGGGATTTGTCCAATCCCAGGGACACCAAATGTCCCTTTAGCTCCTGGGGAGTGACCAGAGTGAGGTTCAGCTCCTGCCCTGAGGGTGCCCCTCGCTTTGGGTGGGACAGCCAGGCTCTGCCAGCCTGGGGCAGCTGCAGTTCTGCGCTGNGTTTTCCACTCCCCTTTGCCAGCTGGATCCAGCAATCCATCTGCTTTGCAGGAAATAGTCAAGGGCCCAAGTGCAGGAATTGTGCTGTCCCAGCAGCATCTATCTCCCATTCGAGCTGAGGGTGGCACAGGGCTGTTTGCTCTGGGAAATGTGGGATTTGTCCAATCCCAGGGACACCAAATGTCCCTTTAGCTCCTGGGGAGTGACCAGAGTGAGGTTCAGCTCCTGCCCTGAGGGTGCCCCTCGCTTTGGGTGGGACAGCCAGGCTCTGCCAGCCTGGGGCAGCTGCAGTTCTGTGCTGAGTGTTGTTAAACTAAATATTGTCAATGCAAATGCACCAACTGCAGCTCAGAGTCAGCCCTGGAGGGGCACTGGTCAGGCCTGGAGAGGCACTGGTCAGGCCTGGAGGGGCACTGGTCAGGCCTGGAGGGGCACTGGTCAGGCCTGGAGGGGCACTGGTCAGACTGGAGGGGCACTGGTCAGGGCTGGTGGCAGAGCACAAGGGCAGCAAACACCCACCACTGACACCAATGAACCTTTTTAGCAAAATTCAGTGGTTTTGGGGCAGAGCCTCAGGCAGGAGCCCAGGTGAGACCCAAAAGATCCAGTCTGTGGTTGGTCAGGGCAGCTTTTGGACCAAACAGCCAAAAAAAGCAGAGCAGAAATGCAGCTGTGCCTTTCACCCTTCTCAGCCTCCTCCTTTGAGAGCTGGTCTGGAGCTGGGCCTGAGCTCTGGGAGTTGTTTTCCTCTCTCAGGGAGCTGCCTGGAGCACCAGGACCTCCAATCCCAGAGGTGTTTGTGGGAAACTCAAATTTCAGCTCTTCCCCTTGGCCACACTGGGATGCTGGGCAGGGATCTTTGCTTTTAAATACTGCATCGATGTAATAAAGCTTTATTTTGGTGTAATAATCCTTCAGCTTTATTTAGTTTAAAAGCTGAAGGATTGTCACATTTGAGGCAATTAAATTGCAGTCAGTGCCAGGATTTGGGGCTGGGTTGGGGCTCTGGTCAGTCACAGCCTGTGACAAGATGGGCTTAACACAAACCAGCTTTTATTGAAGGAAAACTCCTGCTAGGGAAGGATTTAAAGCTGCCAGGTGAGCATGTGGGGCTCTCCAGGGTTTGAGTTCTCCCATGTGGAAGTTTTGGGAGAGCCCCTGGCAGCAGGTGAGGGGTGGGAGTCTGTTCTCAGTGCAGTTGGCTTTTAATAAACCCAACTGCAGATTGATTTGGGAGCAGAGGGTTCCCACAAAGCACCTCATCCTTAAACTCTGCCAGCTTGGACTTTGGGGTGTGTTTGTTGTGGGTTTTAACTCCCCATCCACGGCCTCAGATCCTTGGAGATGGTGGGAGGGTGAGTTAAACATCACCTTTCACATCAGGCTTTTGAAAATCCCGGATACAGTGAGCTGAGAACTGGTTTGGAGGTGACAAGTGGCTTTCCCAGAGCCTGGGAATGGGGCAGAGGGAATGGGGAGCCCAGCTGGGGTCGTTTTCCTGTTTGCCAGGGCAGCCAGTCCCTCTCTCTCCCTCTGGGATCCCTGGGATGAGCTTGGGCTTCTCCAGGGCATGGGGGGAGAGCTCAGAGGACTTGGAAGCACCAGGGCTGGTGTGGAGGGTTTGGAATTGCAGCTGAGTGTGGGGAAAAGCCAGGGATTGGGGGAAGAGGGATTTCTGCCACGTGCAGGACAATTTGGGGGGTTTTTGGGCAAGAGCAGGGCTTTCATAAGATTGTTCTGTGGCAGTGCAGAGCCCAGGGGGATCCTGTAGGGCTTTGTGTAGGATCTTACTCTGGTACCCAAGGGATTTTAGTGGTGACATTTGTGAAGGTCAGCCCAGGGCCGGGACTCAGAGGGGTCAGGACTGGATTCCTCAGACATCCCAAAGCTCAAGCTCCCCTTTTCTGTGGGATCACCCCCCTTTTTCCAGTCTGCCTGCTGGGACAGGCTGCCCTGCTCCCTGGAGAGCCTGTCCTGCCTGCAGGCTGCTGCTTGCCCCAGTGAAATCCATGGAAAAACGCCCATGGCTGGGCAGCGTGCCCAGGGCTGGCTCCGGGCCCTGCCCCACATCCCGGATTTGTGGCCTTATCTCCTCTGCCATCGAGGCTTGGGGAAGCCTGGGCGTGTTGTGGCACTGCCAGGGGAGGCTTTGAAGGTGTGTGGGACCGTGGTGTTCTCCAGCAGGCAGCTGGGAATGTTCCCTGCTCTGGAACGTGTGGGAGTGCTGGGATGGGTGGGCACGCACAGGCAGCAGCAGGGAATCACTTTTGTCTGATTTTGTCTGATGGGAAGGAGCTTTTTCAATCAAAAACTGCAATTTGGCATTGGATTTCCTGGGTCTCCCTTGGGTGTGTTAAAACCAGTGTAAGAGTATCTCATCAAAATGAAGCTTTTTGGAAGGTGGCTCTGCTGGCTTCTCCTCTCGACAGCCCTGAAGGCTTGGTTTTCCTTGGATTTTATGTAGAGCACCCTCTTGGGAGCCTCTGGCCAAACACAGGGGCTGGATTTGCCCAAATGATGGTTAAAGAAGGAAATAATGTAAGCACCAACTCCATCTCTGAAATGAGAGCAGACAGGGTGCTCTGCTCTCATGGAATATCCATGGAATTCCTGACATAAACCCAGCCAGGCTCCTGAACCTCTTTTTGACAGGAAAAAAGGCACAGAAGCCAAATTTCCCTTTTCACTGGTGGTGTTTGGACTAGAGAGGAAATCAGAGAATCCCAGACTGGGTTGGATGGGAAGGGAGCTTAAATCCCATCCCATCCCACCCCTGCCATGGCAGGGACACCTTCCACGGTCCCAGGCTGCTCCAAGCCCCAATGTCCAGCCTGGCCTTGGGCACTGCCAGGGATCCAGGGGCAGCCACAGCTGCTCTGGGTACCCTGTGCCAGGGCCTCCCCACCCTCCCAGGGAACAATTCCCAGTTCCCAATATCCCATCCAGCCCTGCCCTCTGGCACTGGGAAGCCATTCCCTGTGTCCTGTCCCTCCATCCCCTGTCCTGGGACACCCTGAGATCTTGTCCCAGGGGTTGGATATTGGTCACGTTGGGTGTCTGGGGTAGGACAGGGACATGCAGACATTCCTTCCTAAGGAATCACCAGCCTGGGTTACCTCAGATCCCCCTGAGTGAGCTCTTTGGAATGTGGGTCTGCTAAAATGTCCATAAAAACACTGCCACAGCCTCTTGGGTCTGTCCTGTGCAGGATTTCTTACTCACAGCTGGGGCTCTGGGGCTCTTCCACAGTGTTTGACCAGGGGGAAAGGGGAATTTGTTGGAAGCACTTCAGTTGTGGGATGGTTCAGTGTTTGAATTCCTTGGGATTGGGGCTGCAGCAGGGAGGGCTCCAGGGGGGTCCCTGCAGCTCTCAGTGGAGTTTGGCTTTCTCTGGGGCACATGAACAATTCCCAGGTGATGTTTGTGACCGAGGGCAGAGCTGCAGAAGGGAAGGATCCAGGGAGAGCTCAGAGCCCCTTCCAGGGCCTGAAGGGGGGTCCAGGAGAGCTGGAGAGGGACTGGGGACAAGGGCCAGGTTTCTGAACCACTCGGTGTCTGTGCAGAACACAGAGATGAGTTGGTGGAATCCATAAATAATAAATGTAGGGGAAGATGGTGGTTTGGAAATCAATAGTTCAGCAAGAGCATTGTTGCAGAAAGGTTGGGTTGTTACCACTGGCAGGGAGGGTTAAATACAATTATTGTGTGCAGGAGAAACTCCCATCAGGTGGCTCTGTGCATACCCCTCTTACACAGGTATGAAATCCAGAGCTAACAGAATATTCCCCTTCTCCCAGCCCAGCCCAGCCTGGCTGTAGCAGTTTTTTGCTGTTTCCCCAAGATAAAATTGCAGAGTTTCCCTGCTGTGCAGGAGGATGTTCACTGTTGCAAGGAGGAGTGAGGGGTGGAACCCTCTGCTGATGGGAACCTGGGAGCTTGACTCTCCTGGAAAACAGCAGAGCTGAGGCCTCCAAAAACACCTCGATTTGGGGTTACTCCTCAGTACAGGCTGGCTCATGGTTCTGTAGCAGAAATAGAGAGGATCCCAAAACCACTGGAATTTTAACTCTGGGCCCCAAAAGCCTCAGGGGAAGGAGCTTCACTTCTGATTCCTGCCCTAAGATCAGGAACTGCTGGTTCACATTCCCTGGGGATGAGAAGGGCCCTGAGCAGGGCCTGTGGACACCAGTGCTGTGATCCTGGGGCTGCTGCCTGCCCCTGACACCCTCAGATGGAGGGGCTGGAAAGGGCTTTGCTCCCAGCCAGGACCTGCCGTATCCCACTCCCTGCTGTTCCTGCAGCTCAGATCCCGTTGTGGTGACATACTTTTAATTAATGCTATTAATTAGTCCAATTTCAGTGTGTTCTGAGAGCTTTGTGGTGTCTTCCAGAGCGATCCCCGTGCCCAGGTTTCTCCTGGGCCCTCGGGCACAGTGCTCCAAGCGTGGCTCCCGAGCTCCAGCTCCTCCTGCACTCCCCTTGCTCCTGCACCATTCCTGCCTTGGGGGCACCCAGCAGCTCCAGAACCCCCAAAATGCTGGGGTGCAGGCAGAGACCCCCACTCGGGGTGCTGCTGTGTCGGGGTTGGTGCAGGGTGAGGCTCTGCAGGCACCCCCAGGGCTGTGGGGAATATTCCAGATGTGCACTGATTTGCATTCTTGGGGAGCCCTTGGATCACCCCTGGGGTAAGGGAGCTCCTGCTCCATTAAACCGCTGGAAGTTTGGGGTGCAGGGCTGCTGGATTCCCTGGAATTGTGAGCTGGGAGTGGTGCTGAGGGGGATAAGGAGTGAGTAAGTTCCTATTCCACAGTGTTCCCACATGGGGGACTTCCCAAGGCCCCCCTGGCTTCCACAGGGTTCATTCCCAGGCAAAGGTGGCAGTGGAGGTTTCCACATTGGAGCTGACCTGGAAGTACCTGGTGGCCGTGTCCTTCCTCACCTGGGCTCAGGATTCCCTCAGGCTGCCCCCAGAGCTTTGGGATGTGGTTGTGGTGGAAGGGGGGAGGGTTTGTGTGGATTGCTGACAGTCCATTGTTTTGCCAAAGTTGTTAAAGGGGTGTTTCTCTCCTTTTTTTGGGCTGCACTGCACCTGCAGAAGGTAAGACCAGACCCAGCGCTGCTCGTTCCCAGCTCCTGTCCTAATGCCCCCCTGTGCTTCCCTGTTCCCTGCAATTCCTCCTGCCCCAGCCTCCTCTGCTCCAGGGAGTATCCCTGGAGTATCCCTGGTGTAACCCCCAGGGTATCCCGGGAGTATCCCCGGAGTATCCCTGGTGTAACCCCGGGGTAACACTGCCCTCCCCGTGCTTCCTGGGCTGCCAGCTGGGAATCCCTGGGGCTTGGGAGCTGCTGGCTGTGTCCCTGTCCCTGTCCCTGCTGCCTGCTGGGGTTTGCATGTGGGGTTTGTGCTTCTTGTCTGGGTGCTGCATGTTGGGAAAGGCACTGCTCCCCTCTAACCCTGCCCGAGCCCCAGCTCCCCTGGCATTCCCAGCCCTGGAACTGGGGGGTCCCGAGGGGGGCTGGCTGCACTCCTCAGCAGAGAGCTCCTGGGGGGAGCCTCTGCCTCACGGGACAGGGGGAACGGGGGGATGCTCCAAAGGAAAAAGTGGGAAATCCTCCCCTGAGCGGAGCCATGCCTGTGGCAGCTCGGTCCAGGGGTGAGGTGGGAGATGATTCCCGGGGGATCGCTCTGTATGGAGCTTCCCTTGGCACTGATGAACCTTCCCCGGGGCTGAGTGACCTCCCTGGGGACAGACCAGGGCATTCCTGGGGGCTTTTCCCTGCCCAGCAGCTCCCTGTGCCTGCAGGACCCCGCAGCCCTGCTGGGGGAATCGCTCCCGAGGGATCCTGCAGCAGGAGCACCAGGATCTGCTGGGCAGGGAGAACTGGAGCTGTGGCACAAAGTCACCTTGGGAGAGAGAAATCCCCGTGGGATGAGCTGGGAGAGGGCTGGAAAGTCCAAACACATCCCGAGGGGAACCAGGAGGGGAGGCTTTGGTCCCACTTTTGGTTGTGAATTGGAAAAGTCCCCTCAGTCCCTGAGGCCTTGGAGCAGGACTGGTGGGAAGAGGGATTCCAGAGGGATTGCAGGGGGGAA
>VZRV01001547.1:3892-29307 GCA_013398115.1 Falcunculus frontatus | reverse complement strand
CTTTTGGGCTAGTTCCCAATCTCACTCCCGGCTTGCTTCTCTCTATGTCTGAGCCCAGCGGTCCTCGGACTCTGTGTCAGAGTCTGTGGCACTGCTGTTGTCCTCTGGGAAGGAGGAGCGGTGCTTCCTCGGGCGAGCTTGGGCAGCCTGGAGCTGAGCCACAAGGGGCAAAGTGTGGCAGCTTTTGAATGCAGGCGCCGCCCGGGCCAGGCTGGGAGCGGGAGTGGCGGGGGATGGGGAGGTGTTTTTCCGGGATGGGGAGGGCGTCCCAGCTACAGGAAGGCGGCGGGGAGGCTGAAGCCGTGAGGCAGGCACAGTTATGGGAAGGAGCAGGGGTCAGGGTGCCACCACTGGTATTTCTGCAAGGTAGTTGCGGAGGAGGGGCCAAAGCAGTGGGGTTTGCAGAAGGAATGGAGAGAGTTTGGGGGGGAGCAGAGCCTGCGCTCCTTTCTCCTGAGGAGGGGGAGGTTGGGGGATAGAAGGTTTTGGGACAACAAAACCGGTCGAACCAGTTTGGACGGAGGGGCAGGAGTTATTCCATTAGCAAGTGAATAGGAGGAAAGAGGTGTGATAGAAGGTATCAAGGAGGTCTCATTGCAGGCGTGGAGAGGATTGTACTGGGGGGGGGCGGGATAGGTTTGGACGGAGCGGGTTACTTCGCCTGCATTCTTTTCTGGGGGAAAAGATGGATACACAGCAGGGAATAGGGGTTCAGGTTTGGGGGTGGGGGGAGGGTTGACTAGGAGTTTCCCAAAGTATGACAGGTTTTTTCTACTAACTTTACAATAATATGAAATAGAGGGATAAACTGAGAGACAGAAAGATCAACAGAAGCTTGAAAATTATAGATTTTTTTCCCAATGAGGTCCCAAAAGGAGTTAGAAAGGACAGAGTCCCCGTTAGTGACAGAGAAATTCTCGGAGATCCAATGAATAAAATGCTTAAAGTTTTTCTTAGAAAGATTTCCCTTAGAAAACCTGAAATTATGAACAAGAAGGCTTTTTAGAATTTGGTGTGATAAATAGATGCTATAATATTGGCTTTCTGCAAATGTTAAGTGATGTTAAAAGTAACTTTTGTAGCAGTAGCTTTGTCACAAATAGATGTTATATATAAAATAGCTTTACTACAAAATAGATGCTACATAAGGTAGCTTTGTTGTGAAGATGTGGTTTTTCAATACTTTTGTCATAAATATGTAAGCCAAATTGAAGATGAAAACAAGTATAAAACTTTATTTTGTGTCCGAGAGTTCGAACACACAAAGCCACGATCGAAAAGGAGACAGTGCCAAGCCCGGGGTTGGAACTGGGTGAACACAGATCTGACCTCTATCGCATCAGACCTCCCTCCGTTCACAACAGCTACCTCCGCTAGCTTGTTTATATAGTTTCTTTCCCGTAAAGTCCGGATTTGAGGTATTATTTTTGTTAATCAACTTATTCATGGACTCTGCCATTCATGGAACTGGGGTGCACAAAGCACATCCTGGGCTTGATTGTTCCCTCATCACCAGGGGTTGTTATCTGATGGTCCATGATGTTCCTTATCTGGGTCCTCGATCCGGCCGTTAGCACCTGAGCTGGGAGGGGATCTTCGGAGATGATCTAATCGGTGTGGCCGAGGAGGTCTTCTCGGAAATGTATTCAGCTCAATGCTTTCTTGATTAGTCGTTGTACTCTGTAGCTCCGTTTTTGGAATGCAAATTTGTTCCCTGGGTGAGGTTACAATTTTTCTCCAGACAGGTTCGGCTTAAAAAACTGGTTACAACTTAACTTAGTACATATTTCGATTATTACATATTTGAGCACGAATTCCTCACTTTTATTTATAACACTTTAACTTACAATTTTAACTTATAATTGTTTCTTCAGGCATTGGGGCAGTCCGCAGGGTCAAAGAAACATCTGCTGGGAAGATGGTCAGCCTGTAGATCGATCCTCAAGAGGTTTATTTTCTCCTGGATGGTAGGCGAGGGTCTCAACCTGTCTCTTTAGGGAGCCTCTGCTAGAACGGAGAGAGGTCCCTTTTAGAGAAGGCTGGCTGTCCAACTGGCGACTTCAGTCCTGCAATATCTTTGTGGGAGACGCTCTCTGCAGAGATTTCCAAGGTGAGGGTCCAAGCAGGTCGGGCGCCACCTGTCGCAGGGGATCCGGGTGCTAGCCAACACCAGCATGCTGCGACCTTCCTAGAGAGAGCATCCTGAGGGGAACAACCCTTCCAGGGGTGCAGGCAAGTCTCCCCGGCAGTGGGCGATTTCAGCAAGTGTGTAGCAATTCTCTGCTACAAGCGATTTCAGCTCTTGTGATCCAGCTCTTTGTGAAATCGCCTCAGGCGAACTCAGGGACAGAGAGACAGGAGCCTTGTATGGCAGTTCCGCAGAGGTAGCCTTTATTGTCCAACCACCCTGCGAAGGGGGGGCCAGGGACAAGGACTCCCTGTGGTCAGTGCCAGAGGAGGGAGCTTTTTATGGGGAAGGTAGGAGGCGGGGTAGAAACCAGTACAGGGTATTACGATTTTGGGATCTCTCCATAGCCAAGAAGAAGTTGCTTCTCTCTGACCCCTCCAGGGGAATGAGAGCTGCCAGCCTTCCACACATGTCATTGTAATAAATTAATTAGTATTGCTAGGGAAAAAATGTCACTTTTATTGTTTATTCTTCAATGACCTGGGAAAGATAAAATTTTTTCATAGTTGTATGTTGAAAAATATTTGATTTTGGCAGGGCCTGCTTGAATGTTAGTTTTAGAGATGTATATTAAAGCAAGACAATAAAGCCAACAAGTTTCTGAAACCTGTGTTCAAACTGCACAGTAAATATCAAGAAGGAAGTGAATTAACTCATAGGGAGTTGACCTGAAAACCAGTCAAGGTACCAGACACAAATGACTTTGGTCTCATAGAAGTTCTTCTGCTGATTCTGTATGTGTCATGCACAAGTCTGGGACATGGATCACTTCCAAAAGGTAATGATTTCAGTTGAGAAATAGTCACCAAATCCTCAGGGTTAGCTGCAGTCGTGGTGGAACTGATGGATTTACTTTTACATCAAAAGCTGAACAAGACCTCTCTTGAGATAAACGGATATGTGGTTGGGGCTGTGCTTTAGATTTTAAGAAGAGGCTTAATTTCTGAAGCTTTGCTTCAATTTAGTGAGCCAATCTATATTTTGTTTTTATGCATCCATTTCTTAATATCTGCTTTTGTCTTCCATTCATGCCTCTAGCTTTCACCATTGTATTTGTATTTACCACTCATTGCTAATGTATAATGGGAGAGATTTTCAGTTGCACTGCTGAAGGAGAATCAAATCTTAGTGTTAGTGCTCTACAATTTCAATAAAATATCAGCTTTCCCAGTTGAGAGACCCATGTAGTCATGGACTTTTAAAAATCTTATCCTTCTTAGCCTTTTTATACTTTTAGCTTTATACCCAAATACTAAACAAGACTCATTAATGTTTCTTAAGATAGGTAGTCCAGCTCAAACAAAATGGCATGAACTTCCTTCTGCAGCTTCTCCAAGTTTACATATACCCACATCTGATGTGTGCTGGAAGTTGAACTGATGTGATATCAAGAGTGAGTCTCCTTCCTGTCCGGTCTTGTTTCTCTATAAGCAGAATGGTATTATTTCTCTTTTGTGATGGAGAATGCTGGCTCCATCCTTAATGAAGATGCCTTCCACCCAGTCCCACCTGCCTATCCTTTCCTTGCCTCAGGTGACTGTGGCACAGCAGGTACCTGTTTTTTTCCCAGACAAATAACCAAATCGTGTATCTGCTTGCTTGTACCAGCTGGCCAAAAGAACCCCATCAAAGCCAAGCCAAGCTAAAGGAACATTTCTTCACTGGCACCATGTGTACCCTGTAAAAGGCTAAAATAAACTCCTGCCACCTACTTCATGAAGTGTGAGCAAACTGAGCTTTTGTCTTTCTGTCAGCAATGTTTTTCTTTCCCTTGAATTAATGACCTGTGATGTTCAGCAAAATATGGTAGAGGTGAAATGGCACATTTCACTGTTAAACTGATGTTATGTGCAGAATGGGGAACAGCAAGGAAGAGAGGCAAAAATAAGCTGAATAGATAAGCTTTTCATGTTCGCTAAATAACAGAGTTGAAACCATATGACTAGACACAAAAATCTGTAAAATGTAGAAAAATCCAAGACAGCTGTTGTAAGATATATACAACTACTCTTCAGCCTAAGTCCCTTGTGGCTGAGGATGACAGCACCAAATAGATAACATCAGTGAGTTAAACTGATAAAATCTTCACAAGAAAATGTTAGAATGAGGTCAAACATTTAATGTTACTTTACATCAGGGTTCTGAGACTGATGAGAGACAATAAGGGTCCTTTGGAGAGCCTTGAATTCCATCAGATGTTCCAGCTATATTTATGCTTTGTATGATTCAGATGAGTATTTGGAAGAACAGATTTTAAATCATGTTTCTAGCTAAGGTTTGTCAGCTGGTTGATATTAACATAGTAAAAGTTGCAAATTGCATGCAAAGATTTGTGCATCTTGCATATACTGAAAAACAGTAAAAGCAAGCGGTGCTTTCATATGTTAACTCAACCTGCCTTTATTAAATAGTGCTGAAACTGCTTCAATGATGCAGACATTTTAAAATTAATCTTTTATTATAATTTCAATGAGTTCAGACTATAAAAATGCTTAGTCATCTTTACCCTCTCTGATGTCACTTTTTTCCTAGGCGCTGTGTTCTGTTGGACGCACCTTCCTTTTTTTTTTCTTCTGTCTATTTTTAAAATTATTTTTTAACTCCTAACTTTCTATTTTAGGGCAGCATGCACTAGTGCATGTAGAAGATCCTGTAGATCCTAGTAATTCGAATTCTTGCATACAAGTAAAGTCTTCTTCTGTGTCCGTATAGTGGGTCCATATAGTCCTTATGTTTTTGCATATAGGGCATGAAACCTGGCATTTTGCAGTACTGGAGCTTAACTTTTGACTGTGTGGTATAGCTGGTCTTGAACAGAAAACATCAAATAAAAAAATACCTTGACTGAGCTCACTGGAATCCTGTTCTTAGAGGATGAAGATGTGTATGTTATCCTGATCTTGCTCCAGCAATGTCACTGGTTCCTTCTTTAGGTGTTTGGTCTTTCAGAGACTTGTAATATTCCCCTAGATCTAAAAAACTGTATTTCTTGAATACAGTTTTCTATTCAGAACATAGGTGCTTTCCTAATTCTTACTATGAAGTGGTTAGAAGATTTTCCCAAATTTGTTGTGAGTATAGCTTATATTTCACTCTGCCTTTTGTCAGGTGCTGAAACTACATTTGAAATCAGGAAAAAGGAATACATATTACTGAGTTTTGAGAAGTTTTTAATGACTGCTTCAATATTTAGAGATATTACCTATCATATTGCCAGCTCAGGATTAGAATTGTACTTGAAGTCAGGTCATTATTAACTATGCACTAGAATCGTCTATCTTGTCACTTATGTTGAGCTACATGACTTCCTGTGGTCCCTTCCAGATTTATTCACTGATTCTTGATCATTTACCACAACTTTGCAAATCATTCCTGGAATTATCCTTAGAGTATCCCAGTAATATTAGAACAACATTATCTGTGCTTAATAGAGGTGTAGCTGAGGCATGAAGCAGATTCAGTTCTGTCATAAGGGGGACCTGGAATTGAACTGCCTTGTTGTCTACACTGAAAAGTTACTTCAGTAAGTCAGAGTATCAGTTAAGCTAAGAGCATGTTAGGTATTCTCCTGAAGGCTGCTACTGCTCATGACCTCCTACACATCCCACCTTCCACTATACTTTGCTTCCTCAAAGTGACAAGTATCCAACCCTTCACAGCCCAGTTCCTGAACTAGGGGAATAGCATGTTAGATTAGCTGCTGGTTGAACTTAATTATCGATACGGATTATTTTTTTCATGGTTTGACAACAGTCAAAGAGGTCTGAGAGGTATCTGCCGTCAGCAAAAATTTAGCCAGGTCATTTTAGTTCACTGACAGATATCTGTCGAAGACCTGTGATGATACACATATGACACTATGGTCAAGCAGATACTGATCCCCAAATTAATTCCCAATTTTACTTTGTAGTGTTTCAGTGTAAACAAACTTCTTACCTCTTGGATGTATGTGGAAGACTCTGTTCTTAGACTACCTGTCCTGTTACATGCATGTAGCTGCTACCTATGGATAAGCTGAAAACATCATAAGTCTTTTATTAGAATATAAGTAATATTAGAATATAAATAATCTCAGCTGTTGATAGACACTAGAGGAATAGACTTCTTCATTTTGCCAAAAGTCTAGTTTAGCACACTGTCTTGTTTGAAAGACAAGTGTCTGCCAAGGAAGGCAGGAACCTCCCTTGGAATGGAAAATATGACCCCTTACCCTCCAAATTATTATAACTTTCAAATTATGGGGTTTTCAAGCAAAGATATGGGAGAAAGAATAACACTTCTTTACTCGAATAAGTATATACATATAACAGGGCAAACAAACAATAACAGCAGCAGGAACAAACCAAACCAGAAAACCAGTAACAGCCTTCTCTCGGCTGTCAGGCACTTTCCCCTTTGCTGTAGTTACGGCCACCGCCCGCAGGGGTGCTGCTGGCTCCCAGCCGGGCAGGGCAGGTGCGATGATTCCCCCACGGCTGCAGGGGGTGCTGTGGCATGAGCTCAGCTGCCTCTCCCTTACGTGGTAATGGCAGCTCAGCCGGCAGGAGAGATAGATAAGGGGCTTCCTTTGCAAACTCACGGGTGGCAGCCGGTCCTGGTGCCAGTCCAGATGGCGAAATGGACTGTAGCAGGAACCTTGGAGCAGTAGGCTGGAACAGCAGAGGCAAGCAAACCTGGGGCAGCAAAAAAAGTGTAGCAAAAACTCCAAAGCTGTGCCAGGAGCCTCAGCGGGACATGGGGTGGCAGGTTAAGTTGTAGAAAAAAAAGCCCGAAGCAGTGGCAGAAAAGAGTGGGGCTGGGCAGCGGCAGCTGGGTTCCCGCGAGCAACCAGGAGACACTCCCTCTGGAGTGGGTTGGGGCTTGGGGTCCCGGGTTTTCCCCTGAGGCACCCAAATAGATGGCTAGGGTCCTTTCTAGGGAGATTGGGTGTTGAAAAGGTCCCAGTTCAATGGCTGCTCTTATGAGCAAAGGCTCACCCACAGTAAGGAGAAACAGTGCAGGACAGAACTCTGTGGTGGCAGCAAATCCTCTGGGCAGCAATGGTCTGGCACCAAAACCCCAACTGTCCCCAGCCCGATCCCAAGAGACAGAGAGAGAGAGAGAGTGAGGGCTGAGCCCAGCCCCTCACCCCCAGCCAAAATCTCCCTGCATCTCTGCATTTCCCAAGAGAAAGCTGCCCAGTTAAGAGATGGTAGCAAACTGCACCCTTCCCCTTCCTCCTCCTCCCAGCCACATCTTTTGCCTCTTAAGCATCGTAGTTATCATCTCTTAGGCAACACATGGGAGAAAATTCCCAGAGAGAAAAGAAAAAAAAAAGGAAAAGTCCTAACCTCCAACACACACAAAAGAGACCTTTCCAGGACATTACAAATAGGTCAGATAATGAAAAATAGCACTGACTACTTTTCCAGAAGTTAAAAAGTGAACAAAACTGAAAAACCCAAAAAGTTTAGTGTTTTAATGAAGATATTTATTGTTTTCCATGGAACATATTTTATCCAGGTAAGCTCCTCCCATTCCACCCCTACTTTTTTTTGGCAGTCAGCAGTCTGAAGCACTTAGAAAGCAGCAGTGATTTTTTTGCAGACAATTTTCTAGCAAGTTACCCTTACAAAAATATTTTGAATTCAACAAAAAATATTGTAAATTAACCCAAGCAAGCAACCCTCTCCCCACAACCCCGTGCCTTTCTTAATACCTGCTTCCATGAATTTGATACCATCAGAATTTGAGATTAAAAGAAACAGCTAATCAAAGCAATGGCAGCAGATGAAAGACATGAGGGCTTTTGAGTTCAGGCAAAACTCCTACAACGAACTCTCTCATGTGAGCAATTGGCTGTCATGTTATTGCTATGACAGCCTTTGTGTGGAATTTGATTACAAGGGAAAGGCAATTTTGAAATGAGGAATTTTCTTCCTGTTATCAGAAAACTTCCTCATAGTTTGCTTTTTCTTTTCAAATTTATTCATAGAATGTGGGGGCAAGGTCCCAGTTCCGGAGAGAGAAGTAGCATTTTTTTATTCCTTGGGTTACGTTTGTCTTAATTTATAGGGATATTCTGAAAGTACAAAAAAGTGGAAAACTTAAGGTATTTGTCAGAGTTAGGTTCTCTCAATCTACCATATGGCAATGCATAGTTTTAACTCCCATGTGATCTTGTTCTCTGTTCTTGGTCACAGATTGCTGTACAGCTGTGCTTTAGTTGTGTAAATTCCAGTACTGAATCACTTGTCTTTTTTTGCCTTATTTTCTTCAGTAAATACTACTCCATTCTTTTTTTTCCTATTCAAACCTCAGATAGCTGAACAGAACTGGATGCTGCTACTTTAGGTTAGTGTTTGAAAAATGCTGTACCACAGGAATTATCTACAATCCTGTGTGAATAAATGAGCAAGACAGGAAAAGAACCATGTCAACTTTTTGAAATAAATCTCTAATTTCTCAATAAGGCAATTAAAGCCTTAGTGCAATCAGAGCAAAAGTGTATCTGATGGCTATGTGTAACCTTTTGCTTCTTCAGAAATGTGAGGGGAGGGGTTTATTTGCCAAAGCAAATTAGAGTAGATGTAGTTTCACATTTCCACATAGACAGATCCTACTGGAGCAAGTCAGAAACACACTCATTTATGCTTAAGTGTTCCTTAATTTGATTTAATCTAAAAGAAACATTTTGTCCCTATTTGTGTGGTCATGGCAGCATGGAGGCAGTGGGAGGAGAGCTGCGACTGGGAACAAACTCAACTATTATAAATGCTAAGTATGTAAATAGACTATACTTTTGACTATAAATGGGAAGTTGAAAGGATGCCTATGAGGTTCAGGCTCAAAACAGTGGCTTGGCAGAAAACTGGGCTTAAGCTTTTAACTCTGCCATAAACTTCCTGTGTGAAACAGTGTTTCCTTTGAGTTTCTTTTCCCTCACCATGTATGCAAGAAATAATCAGATTTTGTTTCTTTTAAAAGAGTATTATGAAAAGAAGATCACTGCTTTATTCAAAGGACTTTGTAATTAGATACAGTAACTTCAGAGGCCACATAACTTTGAAATGGGTAGTCACAAAGCTCAACCTAAGGGAGATAAAATTGATAGCATATTATTTAACACTTCAAAAAACATAGCTATATCATACAGATGTTACCAGAGTATAAGGCATAGTTGGGAGAAACAAGGTTTACAAACTAGAAAGAATTGATTCTAGCTGTCTTCATCTTTGAGATCAGATTAATTTTGAATTAATCCATTGAGTAAGTGACACTTGCGTGGTAACACTGTTGACTCATGAGTTAATTGTTTTTCAGACACTGTTTTTGTAACACTAAGCGAGTATCTGTTTTATGCTTTTTCTATTTGTGTCTTTTTTGTTGTTGCTGAACCACCATTCTTTTCTTCCTATAGAAATTTGGTTAAATGTCTTAAACTTTTGTTAGCAGTAATGGTTGGCATAATAGATGCCACAGAAAGAGAACTGCCTACAGATCTGGTTGATTTCAGGCATGAAACAAATGTAGGACACTGGCTTTTCAAGGAGTAGTTATGCCAGACGCAAACCATAAAATATGACATAGTAAGTGAACAAATTGGCTGGATCTAATAATGCACAGCTTGAGGTACTGTGGTCCATGCTGTGAACATATGTGAACAAACATAACACCCAGTGGCCACTGCTTCAGTATGGTGTACACCAGGAATACTATTCCTGGAATAAGTGACTTAAGTTCTTAGAAATCTGTGGTTCTGGGCATATTTTTCCCTTGTGCTACACATAACGTGATATCCAACATCTGGCAGTAGACAGCTCGCTACTTGAGTTTTGTGTCCCAAAACACAGGTCTGGGAAAGAAGAGATAATGACTGCTTCAGAAACCCCTGTGGGAAAACACATTTCCGGAAAAACATAAACAAAAGGAAAACAAAGTTTACAGACATCTGAGAAACATTTGGTATAATTAAAGGAAAAACAAACAAACAAATCATCAGCAGCTGATAAATGAGTCAGAAGTCAGTGACCTCCTATTGCAAAAATAAGGGTGAGACTAGGCCAACAACTGGTTTGTTTTTGATACATGAATCTGAGACTTGACCCCTGCATTGAAGGGTGAGTAGCTGCACATGTATAGGCTAATGTTCTCTGGGATAGAACCCTTGCAACCTTATTTATATGGTAATTAAACCAGCAAGTGCCAACAGGCCCTAGTGAAGTCATGACCAAATCATTGAGAGTGATCAAAAAAACTGTGAAGAAATTTCTGCAGTTTTTCAAAAGAGGGGGAAAACTTAGGACTATGCAGAGAGTAATATGTTTTTCATCTTTAATTTCTTGTACAATTACTTACAGTAAAATAGTAAACCAAAATCACTAGTAGAAGAGAAAAAAATATAAATAGTGGACATCATTTCCACTCTAAAAAAGTGAAAATATGTAATACAGTTAATATAAATTGCTATGTGACTTCCCATCTACCCTGTTGCCAGTGAAGAATGACATTTCTTTTTTAATAGAATATGAAGTGTCTTACTATAAATCTCAATCAAGGGAATGTTTATTGTTTCCTTCCCAAACACTAGGAAGTGAAAGCATTTTAGCTGTTGAATTCTACTCTCCCTTTCCAGTGATTCCATAGATTACATTTTAATCTTAGGTATACAATGAGACTCACTGCTGTCTTGTTCTATGACCTGAAGTAGAGCGGGCATCCCCAAAATGGAGACTTTCTTTATTGCAAGGGCTTCACATCTTCTCTATCAAACACATCTAGTACAGCTGCCTTTATGCCAAACACTTGTTTAATTGATAACCTTGTTTTCCCAAGTCTCATTTCTTTATTTAAGCTCACCTGCCTGTGTGACAAGGCAATTGCAAACCTTCTGAGGCTGGGATTTGTATATCTACTGATCTGCATAATGCCTAGGACACTCCATTTGCCACTTTTGACCAGATACTTATGCACAGCAGCTTCATTTAAGAATATAATAGTTAAATCTTCCTCCTTTTTGTTACAGAACAAGAGCAATAGGGATGGCTAGTAGGTAACTGTACACTATACTTCTTTCTATAAATTGGGAGCTTTCTTGCTTTGCTTCAGTTAATTTGTGGTGTGTTCGGTACTTAGTAGTTGCAGCCATGCCAGTCTGAATCAGTTATGCAAGTTACACAGTGTGAGCTTGCTTCAGATACTTAATTTTAAGAGAAAATCAGCTATTCTTTGATACATGACCTTTTTTCTCTAGTCTTATAGATATGTTCTTGCTGATCATTGTTCTTGAAGTATGGACCTAATAACTGTGTTGTCAGAAACCTAGAAGACATCAGCATCACATGAGGCACTCTTCTTTTATTCTGACTAAGCATGAATATAATTGCACACATGGCTCTGTGGAGCTTGAATACAAAATAATGGCTTTCCTCTCTAATATAGATTCTTCAGTTAGGCTTATGGTTCATTAATTGTTGGTATCAGTCCTCCTCTTAATTCTAAAATCTGGTAGAGTGTTTCCCTTTCCTTTTACTTCAATAGTTTCTTCCTTTGTCAATTCTTTGAGTATTGAATTTTCTTTTTAAATCCATAATTTAAAAACCAAGTAGTTATTTTAGCAACCCTGGCATTGTGTTATCTATACTTGTTGACCTGTTTCTATGTGTACATATATTGTAGCACTGGCTTTTTAATAAAGAATCATTTTATTAGATAATCAATCTTTCCAATAGATATTTTTTGACATTGCCTGGCTGCCAGACCCTCATCCAGCTGTTATTTTTTGTGCATCCTCCTTAACTGGACAGCAGGGCAAAATGACAAAATATATTGTGGGTCAAGGCAAAGACAAGGAGGTCACGTATTTAATCACTAATTACTCTCACAGGCAAAATAGACTTGGCTTGGGGAAAGTTAATTCAACCTGTTCCTTCCTTCTTCCCTCACCACCCGCCCTGCTGGGCAGTGCTCTGCCCATTCTCAGCTGTGCTTTCCCTGTGGAGCTCAAGGCTGGGGAGCTGAGAGGCATTGGGGCCACTGGAGCTATCTGGAACCAGTCGTGTTTGGCCTGGGGTAGTCCGGGCCTCTCCTCTCCCAGAGAGCACACCTGGGCACTTGCACCTGCCAGCAGATTTGTGTGTCTATTTCCTCTTAAACAGTACAAAGCAGAACCGAGTGTATATTTGTAAGGTAAATGACAGTTTAGCATGGGTATTATTTGACTTGGCTCAATCAAAGCTAACTCTAAATGTTAAAAAAAGCCCAGCTGTGGCAAATTAACTTGTATGGGAGGTGAATTAGCATTGGTACTCATGCTGACTTCTCTAAAGTTGCATCAGTTAATTCATATTGTCCTCAGTACAGACCTGTTTTTGAATCACTGAGACAGTGAGTACAGAGTAACTATTGTATCTGATTGTTTTCTTTCTTGCTATGAAAACTTGACAGGATGCTGAAATAAGAGACATGCAATATTAGTATAGACAAAGAGGTTAAAGGAAGCTGAGCCTTAGAGCTCCATCTCGATTTGAAGAGGAGCTAGGCATTAGGCTGTATTTGAAGACCAGGTTAAGTAGATTGAAGTACTTATTCCTTCCTGAAGCCACAGAGTAATGAAGTACATATTTCTTGCTTGCCACTGATAAAATTTTCTGTTATTTTTAATTTCCTTTTACCTATGGGTAAATATCTGTTTTATAATGAACAGACTCATAGCACATGGCTTCAGTAATGCCAAAGAACTACTTAAGTTCCTACTTATAGTAGATTGATATCTACTCTGTTTCCCTGGGGTATGCTGATGACTCTGCCAAAAACTATGGATGTCTGGAGAAAAAATAATATTTCGTCGTGATTGCAGCTTTATAGACATAACAATGCCACAAATTTAAAACTTGTTCTGCACTGACACACTCTTCACTGCAAGGTTATAAAAGCCCAACTCTACCTGACGGAAGAAAGCAACATAGTCATTAATAGGCTTTGAAGTTCAGGGAAAATGCTTGATTGCAGATTAATGTCATTGTTAGATTGAGTCTGCAATTATTTTAGTTTGTCGGTAATAAGAGCCTTTGTCCATAAGTCTCTATGCACCGTTGTGGACACTCTGTGCACTGGAGTTCAAGTGCAACACTAAGCATGGAAATACCAAGGACCAGAGGCCAATCACTTATGGAACCTGGAGATGCTTCCATCTTTTGCTGGTAATCTGATGAGGAGCAGGGAGTGGGGAGTTTGCAAAGCAAGGAAACTATAGCTGAAAAAACCCATTTTGGTCACATCAGAAGAGAGTTGGCATGTAGCATTGAGATAAATTTAGTACATGAGAATCTCATTCAAGCTATCAGGATCAGTAAATGTCCCATCTCTTGCATTTCAAATCTGAGTTGAAACCTACTTTGGAATGTACAGAATAAACCAAGAAAGCCAACAAACATTAGGTGGAAAAAAGAAAAAAAATTCTAAAACTGCATTATTGTTTTGTTTGTGCTAGCTTCAACAGATGTCAAACTGCAAAGCAACTATTATTATAGTGGTAATCAGTTAATCTTAGAAGCTAAATACTTGCATACTAGAGAAAGGTATTCACAAAAATAAGCTTTGGACCTCTGTCTCTGTTCTGTGTGTATTCCTTTGGGCTTTCTTCAAAGAAGCAGCACCATGCAGTAGAATTGAAGTTACAAGGCAGATAGTGGAACATTAATCATACTGAAAGGAGATGGAAAAATTCACCCATCATTTCTATACAGGTCTTGATTGACTTTCTGATCAATTAAAAATCTCTGTGCCTCCATTACTTTTCTTCTGCTCTTCTTCACAAGCTGTTTATTTATACATAGCCACTAGTGGACTTGCGACAAAAAAATAATTTTTCACATAGTTATTTTATTGACATTGGCACAATGTTGTTTGGCACAAGATGTTTTTCATATTTAATATGAGACATCACAAGGTCCAGGATTCTGACCTCTGATGTGATTGAAATTCCTGGACAGGACTGAGTTTCTGAAAGATACGCAATCAAGAAATATGAGACTAAAATGAGTGATTTATCAGAACACTGGACAAAATATTTATGTTTTCCAGTGAGTATATCTTGATGTAAAGTTGTTATTGTGTGAGTTTTTAGAAGTTACATGACTTGCCCAGGGTTTACTGGAGGGTTGAAAAGAGTCATCACTTTCAGTCCTAATCAAGTACCTTAACCAAGACATCAATCCTTGTCTTTAATGTACTTCTGAAGCAGGGAATATGAATGACAAGTCACTGGACATATTTTGTGACTTACAGACATGTTGTAAAATGCTATTAGGTTGGAATCTATTTTTTCTGTCTAGTTTGTAACTCTTACCATTTGTATTAGCTCTGACCTCAAACTAGACTTATTTTGATGTAGCTTTATTTAATTTATGTTTAGGCAAATTTAACTGAAATAAATGTAAATGAAAGGAGGTTTTTGATTCTGGTGTAAGTGGCTTGCTTGAGGAAGAAGGGAGCATAAGTTGCTCCAGCAGTTGTTTGTAGCTTGCTCCTCTGAGGCAGTGTGTAGATGGGCTGAACACAATTCTTGCGCTTTCACATTAAAATTCCTTCATCTAAAGGAAGTGAGGGAATAAAAATGATTACTCAGTTTTTTGCCATTCTCTTTGAATAGAGCTAAACTTTCTCTGCCAGATACAGCTTATCTCTTAATTTCATAAAAATACTTAGGAGCATTTCTTCTGTTTCCCTTTGGAATGACCTTGCACAAACTGGAAAACATTTAAAAATATGCAGTGAGAAGACATCCCAAGTATTGTCATAAAATCTTAACTTCTCCTCTGTCTGAAATATTACGGTTCTAAAAGGTACTGTGTTAATTTTATGCACAGTTATATTTTTCATAAGTATAAAATCTAAAATAATTGCCAAATAATGCCACTTCCTTTCAGTTTAACTTTCACAGATGAATTTTTGGGGCAATTGACCTTGGAGAAATGGACCTTTACTGCTCGATGTTCAATTGGTGGTAGAAGGCTTTTAAAAAGAGAACTTGTTATTCCTTAAAAAAGATATACTATTTTTTCTTGTAAATGAAAAATACAAAAATAGCTGTTTACATACTTATTTCTCATTTCTACTAAGACAGAAACTGTAATTCAATCACTACCTTATATAACTGTTGGTAAAGTCCAGGAAACTTTTGCTTTTATGTAGATGAAGAGAAGGAAATGTCTTAGAGAGTAAATATCTCCAGTACTTCAAATTGCCCCAGAGGAGAATACAACTCTGGTCTGAACAAATACAGCACAGCCTTTTTTTAAGATTTTAGTTTAGTCACATGGATTTGATAGTTTAAATGTTCTCTGCAGATTGTAACCATGAGAAATATAATGACAATTTGGTGTGGATTGCTTCATTAGGAAACTTAATTCAAACTCTTTCAGGAAACCTTCCCTAGGAAACACAGTATGATAATTTTTTTATTATTACGAGATACTAGATTAATCTTTTATCAAATCCCATCTCATATGGCAATTCATAGAGTTTTTAAATGATCCAGTGCAGGTTACAGTGTGGACAGGAGTCTGTTTTTTATTTCTGGCAACATTGCTGATCTTTTTTATGACTTCAGTCATTTGACTTCTCACTCTTTACTGGCCTTATATATTCAAATAATAAATCCACCAAATTTTCTATGATTTTTTTACCTTGTCTATCCTAATGGCATGTGCATAATGGATTAGAGGCTTTGGGTATTCATATACCTTATAATAGCATTTCTACAAGAACAACATTTAGAACATGTGTCCCAGTTTAAATTGAGTCTTTTATTTTAGGTACTTCTTCAGTTGAATATTCTGTAAGCCGGCTTAGGAAAAGAGATGGACAGAGATATCAGTGACACTATTAGTTGAGATAAAGATGGGCCTGAGTAAATGCTTCCCAGTTGGCAGTTGATTGTACTCACGCAGTCAGACTCTGACATTAGGTTTCAACATGATTGAGCAATTAAAGTGTGCTGAAAAAATGAAGAGCTGCATTTTATATTTCATAGTTATAAACACTTACTAGCCAGGAGAACAGATTTCACACCATCTTTAAAAATGGACATAAAAGTAAGTATTTTGTAGGAAATGAGAATGTTAATGCACAGAAAGTCCAGGAAATATTATTTTCTTTGTGTTGGGGTAGTGAAAAAAAGGGGCAGAAAGATGTTTATGATGTTTACTAGGAATAACTGTGAGAAAGCTATGCCAAGGCCCTTGTGTTGCCATTTCTACTTGGCAACATGACAGTTAAGATGAAGCAGCCCAAAAATCACTGTGTGTTGGGAGCAATTTACTCGTGATTGTTCACTAATTGTTTTATATGTTTCCAGTCTTCCTGGTTTATGCACATTCATATAATTCTACTAGCTTGTTCTGTTTGTGGACTGTACTGCAAGAATTAATACTAGACCAGCTGACTTTTGATAGCAACCTTCCTACATGTTAAAATTTGAAGTCTAAAACTGGAAAGTTTTTGAACTCCGTAAGTATTAAAGATTGTACTAGTTTAGCAAATCATGCTTAGATGTAACAGACTTTTAGGGAGCCATGTAAAAAGTAAAACAAACAGAAATATTTTTCCCCTCAGTGAACACATCTTTTTAAGCCAGTGATAGAGCTGAAATTATGGAAGTCTTTACAATTTTGCTGAGGCCACTATTGGTAAAATGAGGACTAATCTAGTTAAATTTGTAATTAAAAACCTGTAACGAAAATCTAACCCTCAGAGCTACTGCAAGTAACCACAGAAAATATTAATCCCCACCCCCCACATAAAAATTAAAAATCCGTTTATAATTAGGGTATCATTCCTATCTCTTGGCTTCGGTTTGTTTGTGCTTTGATCTCCCATGTTTCAAGAAGGATGTAGCCCTACTTTGTTAATAACATTTCTGAGAAGAGCAAGACCACAGGTTTATCAAGACCTTCACAGAAGGAGTGAAAAAAGTCATAATATATGCCAAGACTTTGTGCAAAGAGAAAGGAATTTTAAGACCCTGGTGAATTGGAACTACCTCTAAAAGAATGTAATTACAGTAAGGAAGATTCACATTAACTATCTGGGAAAAGTTGAAAATGGAAATGACAGTGAGCAGTAAACTGGCCTAAGATCTATAACATAAAATTCCATATTTCTTTTCTCAAAATGTCTGCAAGAAGCTCAGGTTTGAAAATTTAACATACGCCTTTTCACTGCTGCTGAGGCACATTTGCTAGGTATTCTCCTCTGTCTTCTAAGTGGGGATAACCAGCAGTCTTTATTGTCCTACTGTTTCCTTTCTATTTTTAGTTTTTTATTAATTTCCCTTCTTTCTATTTTTAGTTTTTTAATTTATTTCCTGAGAAATAAAGGGAAAGGTACCTTTAGAATAAGACATCTCTACTTTCTTCTGCACTATATCCTCCCCTTTTCACATCTCTTCCTCTGTAAGAACATGTGCAATTTCTATAAACCTATGAAAATAATTTCTGAAATGTAGTCAAATCCCATCCTCCACACATACATATTTTTCAAATATAAGGACAGCTAAATCTAAAATTTTATGGAACTGGGAATAATATATATATGTAATTGCTTTAAGGAATTTTCCCTTGCAAGCACTGCCTCTTCATACTCCCCTGCACTCTTGTCAGCCAAGGAACCATTAGCACTTTTTCTGGATGATTTTCCCCTCCAGGCCCTGACACTGTTGTGGTCTGTTGTCTCTGCATTGGCATGGCAAGCCGCAACCTTCCTGGAGAGCGCTGCAGGGCTGCACTGGGGAGAATGGCTGTTCCGCTTCCCGCAGCCCTTCCGGGCAGCCCCGCACCTTTGCTCTGGCTAGCTGTCGGCTCCACGACATGGTGGCAATAAAGGAGGCGAGAAGGCTCTCCGCATGGGGACCAGAGGACTTTAATCACATGGTGACAAACAGCTTCCCAGAGGCAGAGAGACCACATAGCAGCCTGTTTTGGGGTTTTATATGGGTACAAGGGGGGCAGGGAGAGCATGTGGACTACTGGTTTCAGGGTGCAGGGGTGGCACATGGGCGGAGTTGGGGTACCAGTACCAATGGGAAAAATCCGAGGGAGGGGCCAGGACTAGGGGCAGGGAAGGGAAAACAATATGGGAAGGGCAGAAACTTAGTAGGAAAAGGAGTGGGGAAATACAGCACTACATGACACCTGTATTATTTCCCTGTCTCCAGACTCAAAAGAATTATATCTGCGTCTTTCTTCCTCACCAGTTTCCCTCTAATCTTATATTTTTCCTCTACTTGTGCTTCTGCTGAAGCAGGAACATATCTGGCAGGAACAACCTGCTACAGGGCCTAATGGCAGAGCCTGTCTGTGGATTGTACCTTAGATTTCTGTAATAGCAACTGCCTGGTTTTGAAAAAGGTTGAAGTTAAGGCATTTCTCACATCTTTGCAGGAGCTTGTTCTGCCTATATCCGTGGAAGTTGTAGTATAATCTTTCCTTCCGCTGTCTCTGGAAATCTTTCCCATCTTTGCCCCATATAACCTCTATCTACAGCTATGTGTTTTGCATTTCTCTGGTAGGTACGATAGAAGGTGCCAAACCCCCTGATATGTCTGGTACAGTGCACAGTGCAAGGCAGAGATGATTTAAGTAGCTAAATAAACATGTCAACGTGATATATATATTTATATCAAGGCTCATTAGCCTTGATTTTAATGACTAACTTAATTGTCATTAACTTGGAAATTCCAGGATGGTGTCATAGACTCTCCTATATTTTTTAAGGCACTTAATAGCTTTGAATTGCTTTGCTAGAGAGAAGAGAGGTTGTACAATAGCAAGGAGTTGGGATATCTTGATTCACTTAAAAATACTTTATCATAATGGGTATTATTTGTCAGATCATTTTGTATGATGAAGAGGCTACTCTGAATGTCAAGCATTGGAATAGGCTCCCTAGGCAAGCGGCTGAGTCACCATCCCTGGAGGTATTTAGAAGATATATAGATGTGACACTTAGGGACATGGTTTAGTGGTGTATTTGGCACTGGTAGGTTAAAGGTTGCACTCAATGATCAGGTCTTTTCCAACCTAAATATTTCTAAGCGTCTTTATATGACTGCACATTTTTTGAGAAGCATGCCATTTTCTGCAGAGGAAGGAGTGACTGAGAACTTTTGTTACTTCAAGCTTTAATTTTTTTCTAGTTTCTGAGGGCAAATATGTCTACATATTTTAACAGTGTCTTCAAAAGAGAATAATCTCCAGTCTGAAGGCAAAATTGAATAATTTTTTCCTCAGTTTCCTCTGGCTCATCTATTAGCTGATGGAAGTGTTTACAGAAGTTTTGGCATCAAATTATAGTATTGCAAATGGGGCCTAATGACTGGGTCAAATCAAAGGTCATGGAATGGGATTTACATGTCTACAATTAAATGTTTTCACGAGTAATTGTAAAATTGTGAAGTCAGTATCATAGAAGTGTGAGAACACTCAATTTATTTAAGGAAGTGGCAAAATGTTGCTATTACTGTGCAAAACTACACAGCAGCAGAGACAATGTTTTAGCACTGCAAAAATATAGTCACAGTGCCTCCATTGGGACACAATAACTATCCTAATTGAGAAGTATACTTGTATGCTTTCTTTCATACATATTTTCAGGTTGTTTGGATATAAAAGAAGGAAGAAAACAATGGTTACTTTAGCTTTGTTAATGACACATCATAATATTCCATTTTAAATAAGATGTCTTTTTTAAAACAGTTTGATGACATAACCGTTCATGATGAAGTCTTTGATTATTGTATTCATAGGAAAAAAGCTTAACTAAATAAATATATTTGACAGCTGTCTCACACAATATATCTGTGCAATTAATACCATAACATGGCTTACATAGATGCCTATAAAAAATGTCTGCAAACATCCTGAAAAATATTCAAACCGTACTGCACTTTGATGGTATTAAAAGCAATAATCCAGGTGAGTTTCCACCCTTCAAGGTATAGTGGGTTGATCCTGACTGGATGCCAGGTGTCCACCAAAGCTGCTTTATCACTTCCCTCCACAACTAGACAGGAGATAGCACAAAAGGCTCATGTGTTGAGATAAGGACAGGGAGAGGTCACTCAGCAAATACTATCACTGGCAAAACAGACTGAACGTGGGGGTATTGATTTAATTTATTCCCAGCAAAATCAGAGCAGATAATAAGAAGTAAAATAAAACTTAAAACTACCTTCCCCCCCACCCTCCTTAACAGACTCTCCCTCCTCCTCTCCAGTGGCTTAGGGAGACAAGGAGTGGGGGTTATAATCAGTTCATCACAATTGTTCCTGCTGCTGCTCAGGGATAAGAGTCCTTCCTCTGCTCCTTTTTTAACAGGAGACAGCTCTCCTTGAATTTCTCCAATGTGAATCCATCCCGTGGGCACCAGTGCTTCCCAAACTGCTCCAGCATGGCTCACTTCTCCATGGGGTGCAGTCCTTCAGGCAAAGCCTGCTCCAGCATGAGGCCTCCACAGGGTAACAGGTCTTACCAGGAAACCTGCTCTAGTGTGGGCTCCTCTCTCCACTGGTCTGCAGGTCCCCACCAGAGGCCTGCTCCAGCACAGGACTTGCATGGGTTCACAGACTCTTTTGGTCATCTACCTGCTCCAGCGTGGGTCTCCTCCATGGGCTGCAGGTGGATCTCTGCACTCCCATTGACCTCCATGAGCTGCAGGAGCACAGCTGCTTCACCATGGTCTACACCATGGACTGCAGAGGAATCTCAATTCCAGCACCTGGAGCACCTCCTGCCCCTCCTTCTCCAATGACCTCGGTGCCTGCAGAGCTGTCTCTCAAATATTCTCACTCCTCTCTTCTCTGGCTCCAATTACATCTGCACAATAACTTCTTTTCTTCTTCTTAAATGTTATCACAGAGGTGTTACTACCATGTCTGATTGGCCCAGCCTTGGCCAGTGGCGGGCCTGTCTTGGAGCTGGCTGGCATCGGCTGTGCTGGACATGGAAGAAACTTCTAGCAGCTTCTCACAGAAGCCACAACTGGAGCCCCACCCCTGCTACTACAACCTGGCCATGCAAACCCTATCTATAATGTCAGGCCCAGAATTCTTGCAATGTGTATATCTTACTAGCTTATTTTTCACTCCCAGGGAGATTTTAAAGTGATTTCTCCAGAACCAGTGCTGGAGCTATAGCTAAGTAGTTATCCCATTTAAATTCGGGCCATTTCTTTTTTTCCCAGCATCAAGTAGTATCCTCTGAAATAAACATTTCTCTTTGTAAATAACATTCAGGTTGCCTATTAGTGTTTCAGTTGCCACCTGCTGACTGACTGCTGAAAGACTTCATCTAGTTGAAATGCCTCTGCACAGTGCAAAGTCAATAATATTTCTACTCTTGCTAGTTATGTTCTCATGTTTGTTGCATATAGAACTACACAGGCTCCTTCCCTACTGTCTTTTCTTCTGTTATCAAAAAATTTTTGGACTACTTTTAATTTTCCTTAGTACAGGTAAAATAAGTCCATATTTTTCTACATTTTAAATTAAACCAAAGGCTGTGCACACATCTCATAAGAAGTCAAGATAGATTAAAGACCTGTTTGTTTGTGTCTTGGGGTGATTTTATGATGATACTCTATTCCCTAATCTTCTGCTCTATGCTCAGAAATGGTCGCTCTAGCTTTAAAGCGGGTCAGGTGAAGGGCAGGAACTTTGTGGGCTCTTGCAGGGGCTTCGTTCAAAGCCTCCCTCCCAGGCCGGGCCTGGTCGGTGCTGTGCGGATCAATGTTACTTTGTTGCTTAGCTAGCTTTTTTGTTAGCTTGAGCAAGAAGTTTCTTTCCCCTTTTCCCTGGCCTTGGAGACTGCAATCCTTTGTCGGCTTTTGTTTTTTACTTGAACTGTTCGGCTTGGATTTGGTCCAAGATCAGAGAGGCAATTGACCGGGGACCTGCTGGGAGCCATGAGGAGCTGCTCCGTCCTGGCCCCAGACATTGGGAAAAGCTGACATGGCGAAAGAGAGGACCCTGAATCCACCAGCCTTGTCTGCTGTGAGGAGAAGACCAACATCGGAGATTCACCAGGTTCCCATCTGCTTGTTTTTTCCTGGAACTGCTGCGTGAACATTTTTGCCTTCCCCAAGACAAAAGCCAGCACCATTTTGTTCCTCTCCGCCATGTGGCCATCTGGTTTTTCTTACTCCAGCATTTTGGGGTGGTTTTTTAAATTTTTTCGGGTTGTGTGTGTGGGGGGGTGTGTGTGTATAAGGCTCTGACATTTCAATATCTAGCATTTATTCTTTTCTTTTTTGTGCTGTGTGGAGACTTTTTTTGTCAATGAACAGTTGGGTTTTTTTTACTTTCATCCACTAATACTCATTTCTTATCAGCGAGAAGGGATTGCTGAAACTCTTTTCTTTAGAGGAAACACTCATTCCAGAGTGTTTTCACCTAAACTTATCTGTAAACCAAGACGGTTTGCTTAGTTTCCTAAATGGTTACTGGTTTCCTTTCATACTTTTCCTGTATGAAAATTTGCATTTCACAGATAAATCTATTTCTCTTAATTTCAAATATAGTTCTTACCATCTGACCAATACAGGAAAATTCAAATTGTCTCTAAATCTGAGGAAACAACCATTTCTTTTTCTTTCTTTCTTTTTTTTTTTTTTTGAACAGAAAGCATTCACTGTGTCAATGAGTAGGATTTCTTCAATACAGTTATGTTAAATATAGGAATAAGATTGCATACGATTTGTTGCATCATGAGAGGTCCAAGAGAAAGACAGGAAACACAATTACTGCTTAAATATTTTATTGTGAAACAAACATGATTTGGGAATCTCTGACATGGATCTTACCCAGTTCCTAAATGGAGTCTGTATAATTGTGTTTTCTACAATACCGGACTATAAAATGTTCTTTCTTATGAAATAAGGCACAGAAACCTGCAATAACATTCTCATATTTCAGTTGTGTAGCCATTTGGACCACCAAGTGTGGTAAATTATAGTTCTATGAGCTGTACATTCTCTTTGCTTGGTTCTCTTTTTGGGCTGTATTTCTGTGGAAGAAAGACGTTAGGCAGACCTTCCTGGAAGAAAAGGGAGATAATTTACCTGTCGTGGGAGAATGTGTTGTGAGAGGAATGTGAGACGAGGCTTGCAAGCCTGCACGATATAGAGTGCTTAAGGTTTACAGGAGCACAGCAACCCCCCACATATGTGGAAACATGGGCAGTTGGCTGTTAAGCGAAGAGAATGAAAAGTCAGGACTTGGACCTAGAAATACCTTTCTGCGTGTCAGATAGTACCATGCCTAGGAAGCTATGTTTAAACCTTTCATATATCTTATTATTGTAACCATTGTGTTTTTCTTCTTCCTCATCTGAACCAAACAATATATTAGATATCCAAATGACCCATGAATTTCTTGGTATTTTAAACTGTCTGGTTTTTTTTTTTTTTTCCCCAGCAACATGCCGTAGATGAGGGGTCTGGGCAGATTTGCCTTGAAGGCCTAGTTGATTTGGGGCTCTATCACACGTCACTGGTGGCACTAATGAGCTGGTCATTGCATAGATGAACTCTGTATCTCTGGCTTTTCTGCTGTTTTTAGTAAAGAGAAGAGCAGATCTCAAAACTTTTATATTGCATGCTTGCCTGGGACATTATATAGTAGTATCTGTTAGTCTCCATCCCCCATATAGAAGAATGGAAAGGAGGACCCCTGTGGGGTCTCACAGGGAAATGATGAGTATAAATTCACTAAATATTGAGGTATGGAGTGCCTATATAAGTGTCGAGATTACTAGGGGTTTTGTGGAGAGCAAGCTTCTTTTTGAGTTCTGAAACTGAAATTCAAGCTGAGTTTGAGCCACCTTGTGCTACTATGTAGCTATAATTCACATTCATGATGTTTAAAAATGTGTGAAGAAGCCTGATGCAGTAACTTTGTCAAACTGTAATGCTTGGCCAAAATGATTTCTTAGTGAAAGTGTTTAAAAGATTTTTAAACAAGCAAACACAAATTCTGATTTGGTTACTCTGCAACTGGCATACTGTTTCTCTCTCATTCAAACATTTGTGTCTGATGGACTTACCTAAAAGAGGTTTTCTCTGTTTGTGACTTTCTTGTGGCAAAAGTAACAAATTGCAGTTAAGGCCATTTATTGGCTAAATTTCAGAACATTTTGGGAAAGTAAACTGATGTATATATTAGCAAAGGTAATGTCTATATTACATTACCTTTGCTAATATATAAAGATTTATATACAATATATAAAGTAAGAAAGGCATAAAGCAAGGAACTGTCTACATACTAACACTATAAAGTTCACTTGGATCCAGGACTGGGTGACTTCCATCTGGGGAAACTCTCATAATGAAATATTGCACACTGTACACCAACATGGGAAATCCAAGAGCATGTCTGTCATGTTAGCCAAAAATATAAGCACAGTGTAGACAGGACTATTTGAGCCTGTGTTAATCTGGGTAGCAATAGAAATACCTTCCAGAACTGTATGAAAGTCTTGTATTGCTGCTGTTATTACGAATTCACATTCTCAGACATCCCAAACCTATCTAATTGCTCTTTCCGGCTGGCAGGTCTCCATTCCAATGTTTCTATCTAACCAGGTAAATTCCTATGTAATTGCAGGAGAAAGCTACATTATCAGTGTAGGGAGAGGTCTGATGAGTAGCTGTTGTGGTTTGACACTGGTCAAATGCCAGGCACCCATAAAAGCCATTCGCTCACCCTCTCTTATTATAGTCGGCAGAGGAGAGAGGGAAAAAAAATTAATAAAGGGCTCCATAGTGGGGATAAGGATTGGGAGAAAACACCGTGGGAGCAAAACAGGTTCAAATTTAAAGGTATAAGGTAAATTTATTATTAACAGAGTCAGAGGAGGATAATGAGAAGTAAAATGAGCCTTTAAAACATCTTCCCCCTCCCCCCCGCCCCAGCCTCTCCTTCTTTGTCACCAACAGCGCAGGGAGACAGGGCGTAGGGGTTTGTTATGATCTGGTTACTAAAGTTCTTAGAAATGCCTCTGCCTGAATTAAGGTGCAAACGAGACTGTATGCCTGTGACAATAGTATGGGTTTTATTCAATAGTAAATATGACAGAGAAAGAGAAAGAAAAAAAAGAAATAGGTGGAGGGGACAGAAAGAGAGTGACAGGGACAGAATAAGGAAAATATCACCACTCTGTGGATCCCAACAATGCTCCGTTGATCCTCTCCA
>VZRV01001544.1:0-12006 GCA_013398115.1 Falcunculus frontatus | reverse complement strand
CATCTCTGCTGAATCCTCAACACCTTTTGGTGGCCAAGCACAGATGACTTTCCAGTGCAGGCCAGCACAGGCATCTCCAGAGGAGGATGGCAGAGACAGCCTGCATTGGTAGGGGTGCATGTCACCAGGTGTGGAGGGGTGTGCATCTCCACCCTGTGTGAACATGACACATTTCTCCATGTCAGGCTGAATCCTGGCACAGACAGGGCAGAAGAATATCTCATGGCAATGCTGCAGGTGCCAATGGGGCACACGCTCAGTCCAGAGGAGGCAAAGCTGCTCATGAATCAGACAGTACAGCAGGTCCAGGATACTCTGAGCATACCGGATGATGTTGCTCGGCACCTCCTCACGCACTGTAGGTGGAATGTGGATTTCCTGATCCAGTGCTATGTGGAGAACCGTGAGGCCCTGCTCATCTCCTCAGGGCTGCAAGTGCAGGATGTCCAGCCTCCCCCAAGTCCTGTAACCCACTGCCCAGTCTGTGTGAACCAGCTGTGTCCCACTGAGAAGCCACCAACCCTTTGCTGCATGCACTACTGCTGCAAGGTGAAGGTCCTGGGGTCTTTGGTTCCTGCTCCTTGACAGGGAATTGTTGCTGTCTATTTGGAACAGCTGTTCTTTGTCTGAAGGCATTATCGGGATTTTTCAGAGCTTGTACATTCTCTTTTCTCAGATCACTTTTTTGTTGTGATCCTTCACCACCTGATTTCTCTGTTCCCACTTTTGTGTTTTTGGGTACTTACCCATGATTTGTGGGGTTTCATGCACCCTCTGCTGGGTGGGAAGAGCTTCCAGGGTCCCACGGCCCTGTTTAGGTCTGATCTCTCCTCTTGTGCCCTGACAGCCCTGTTGGAGGGAATATCTCACGACTCGCATTGAGCAGAACATGGTTGTCAACTGCACCTGTCCCATATCCGAGTGCCGTGCTCAGCCCACCACAGCCTTCATCTACTCCATCGTGTCCTCCGAGGAGATTATAGCCAAGGTGAAGCAGGAACGGGTGGTTGCTGGGTGTCCAAGCTCTCTTTCATTGTGGTCAGCACTATCAGATAATTTTGTTGCTGCTTTTTCCCTTCCTGTTATTAAGACTGGCAGCATGATAGTGGAGGCCAACTGGATTTCATCTGTGTTCTCTGATTATGGTCAATACCAGCTGTTCAGGAAAGCATAACATCAACAAAAGAGCACAGTGGTATTTCCTCTAAATATGTCTCCAGCAAACATTTCAGGAACATGATTAGTCCAGGACTAGATGAGAGCCATGGTAGGAGCTCATGACAAGTATCCTCTAGTGGTGTGCTGGAAGCAATTAAATAATAATAAAATAAAAATCTAGGCCAAATGAAAACATGAGTAATTTCATTTTACTGCTGCATCAGTGATCCCCATGTCCTTTCTCTTCCATCAGTCTCTGGCTTTGAGCAGTTCAGGTTTTTGTGGAGATGGCAGGAATTACCACATCAGACATAATCTTCACTCTAAGTCTGTGTGAGTCTACAGACATCTCTAAACCAGGTGTTCTCAGCTCTGCTTACCTTGGTCCTGGGTCATCAGGGGACAGCAGTAGCTGCTTGCTCTAAAGCAGAGGCTACTTCTGTTCTTTCAGTTCCTAGGGCTGAATGCCCTCCCCACCCAATGGCAGAGCTGTAGCTGTCACATGATAGACTCCTTGTTAATTTCTGGGCAGAATGGTCTCTTTTCCACTGCTCTGTTGTTTGACAGGTGAATCTTTTGTCTTGTTTTTTATAGGAAGTGTTTGGAGAATTAGTGTATATATCTGTACAATTAGTCTTTACTGCCTTTGCAAATCCCATAGTCACACCTGTCTGAAAGCAGGATTTAATAGCCTGTTGCTGTGACTATTTTATAAAAGGAAATAATTATTGCAGGTGGACATAAATAGCAGCTAATTTCAACAAGTTGCTCTGATGCTCCCAACTGAAGTGTTATGTTTTCCTTTTGATCAGTAAGTGGTATGGCTGGAGTGTTAATGTCTTGTGCAGTCACACTTATAGTCATAGAATATTTTGGGTTGCAATAATCTATGGAGGTCTCTGGTCCAACCCTGAGCTCAAAATAACTAGATTATTGTATGAAGATCTAATGCTGGAATTATATTTAAACATAAGAAAACTGGTTGTTGGGGTTGGGGTTTTTTTTTCAATAGTAAGCGTAATGAGACATGGAACCAGTTTGGGCAGAGAGGTTTGTAGTCTCTGTGCTTGGGTATATTCAAAACACAACTGGACATGGTCCTGAGAAATCCTGCTTTAAGCTGGAGAAGTTGGACCAGGTTTTATTTCCAGAAATGCCTTCCAACCTCAGCAATTCTGTGAAATTAAACAGCTTCCAGATATGACATGGGGGGGATAGAAAAATTTACACAAAGGGAATGAAAGGCTAAACTAACTGAGTGCTGTTTTGTTGTGAGCAGTTGTTTGGTGAGATGCATAGCCCTGAGCACCAGACCCTGGCTGTAAGGCCTAACCATGCAGCTTCTCTGGCTTAAATCTCCTTCCTGACTTCTCCTTGCAGTATGAAAAAGCCCTCCTCAGACGCTACGTTGAGTGTTGCTCCAACCTGACTTGGTGCACCAACCCTCAGGGCTGTGATCAGATCCTCCTTAAGGATGGACTTGGTTATGGAGCAGCCTGTTCCAAGTGCTCCTGGATATCCTGCTTCAACTGCAACTTCCCAGAGGTGAGGCCGAGCTGGATCACAGGCTGTGCTGTCTTAGGTTTGGCACACACCCTTGTGCTTTTGTGTGGTTGACTGACTGTCTCTCTCTCTCAGGCCCATTATCCTGCCAGCTGCAGCCACATGTCTCGGTGGGTGGATGATGATGGATACTATGAGGGAATGACAAGTGAAGCCCAAAGCAAACATCTGGCTAAGCTCATTTCAAAGCACTGCCCAAACTGCCAGGCTCAGATAGAGAAAAATGAGGGGTGCCTGCAGTGAGTATACGTTTTTGTTTGCTGCTGTGTTTGTGAGTGGGTGGCAAACTCCCTGGCTGTGGTGTAGGGCAGCACTGGAAGGAACTGTCTGCAAGTGGCTGTTAGGACTGAGTGATTCCCATTGTCCTTCTGCAGTATGACATGTGCAAAGTGTAATCACGGCTTCTGCTGGCGCTGCCTCAAGCCCTGGAGGCCGAATCACAAGGATTATTACAACTGCTCTGCTATGGTGAGTGGTTTGCTGTATCTCCAGGGCTCATGCTTGTGTTCAGAGGCCCCTATAGCCTCTTAGAGATGGTGAGGATCTCCACTTGGGCCCTTTACTCTGGACTTTGTGCATTTGCCAGTAATACTGGCATTTCCAGGTAGCCCTGGAACTTGAAGGAAATTTCCACAGGTTCCCGTACCTTTCCTTTCAGGTGAGTAAAGCAGCCTGGCAGGAGAAGCGTTTCCAGGATTACAACGAGAGGTGCACCTTTCATCACCACGCAAGGGTAAGGCCTCCTCCTTCCTTTGCAGGTGCTGACTGCAGCCTCAGCCCAGGTGAGCAGGGCACTTTCTGTTGTGTCAGTGTCTTCTCTGTTGAGAAGCAGGCTTCACATCCAGGTGGGAATGCCTGATCATTTTGCCCTGGCTCTGACATTAAGGAGTAGTCCCTGGCTGCTTTCTTCTGTTGTGGAAACTGAGCACCTGACTTGTGGTGTTCAGGAGCTCAGAGTGGTGCAGCAGTTGGAAGCAATGGTGACTGAAGGCTGAGCTCTGCTCAGAACTGAGATGCTGTAAGAGGTTGAAGTGATGGCACAGTAGAGATGTCATAGTTGGATACATTACATGCTCTGTTGCTGCCTGCATCTTCTGGCATGGCACTTGAGGATGCTTAGCAATTATTTGTGTGGAAGGTGCTGTTTTTTCAGTCTCGTGGAGCTTGACGCTGACATTGACTTCTTTTTCCCCCTCCTTTGGTTATTGCAGGAATTTGCCATAAGTCTGAGGAACAGCATTTCTTCCATCAGAGAGATGCCAAAAGTTAGGAACTTGACCTTTGTTCTTGATGCCTGCAAAGTGCTAGAACAGGCACGGAAGGTAAGGCTGGATAATAGTCTTGCTGAGGTTTAGTCTTAATTCTCTTGGTGTGTTTCACACCTTTCTTAAAATGAGGAGACACCAACCTTATTCTTCTCCAAGCAAGGAGAGATAGAGAAAGCTTGAGGGGAAGAATAACATCAGGACAGGGGAAGAGCTCATGTCTGCCCTTCCCTGCTTTCAGTCTGAGTTGAGCTCTGTTTGCAGTGTTCCTTGCAGTCAGTTCATAGGATTTGGAGTTTAGCTCAAGTTGACACCACGGAATCAACACAAAGTCTATATTTAGGGTTTTCATCCACTGGGTTTGGTCCATTCCTATTAGAAATGCCCCAGTGAAGGTACTTACCTTTTGAAAGCTCTCCTGATGCTGTGTTACAGTTAGGAAGTTCCTCTTGATGCTCATGTTACGATTTTCTTTTCTTAACCTCATTTCATGAACCTTAGATATTTTGGAAGCATGGAGTTACCTACTGCATGTCCTGGTAGCCACCTAAAAAGGATTTGTAGTGCAGCCAGTGGGTGTGTGCAGTAAGCCTGTGACACCTTAGGCCTGTAATGCCTGCTCTGTCCTCAAACATAGGCAGGAGGTGGGAATTGTCTTTGCAGGAGGTGGGAATTGTCTTTGCAGTACTGGCTTTGTATATACACCTTGGTTTTGCAGGTAGGCTTGATTTTGAGAGAGGCATGTGGGACAAGGGTGCCTGACCCTATTTTGTCTTTTCAATGTGGTAGCCCCTGTGTTTTCTGGGGTACATATCACTGTTGCTTGTTGCTGCTGCTACTGAATTTTCTGGCCCATTTCTTTGAATGGAAACAGTGATCTCATTTCCTGCTGGGTGCCTACCTGGCTTTAGGGGTCATTCATTCATAACTGGAGTTTGCCACTTGTTGAAATGTCTTTGCTGTGGGCTCTTGGGGCTGTATGGCACCATGCCTGCTTCTCATTTGGGCTCTATCCTCTTAGTTTACTGTCAATTTTGTTCAGCCTGGACTGCCCAGCATTGCCTAGGTCCTGTGTGCTAGCGGGTTTGACACTCTGCCTGCTGGTCAGTCACACTTGTTATGCATTTGCAGTCTGTGTTCTTGTGATGGTTTGCAGGTGGGAACGATCAGTTATTTCAGACTTCAATATAAAGTAATTGCACATTCATTTCCAGTCCTGCCAGTAGCTCTAGGTAGCCTGGCACTGCTGTCACTTGGCATAATGGGTCACTGGGCTATGGCCACAGACCAGAGGCCACTGACAGTAATGAGGTCTGGAAGCGTTTGGTGCTGCTCCCTTCTTGCCCACTCTGAGGCTGAAGGAGGGTGCTTAAGAACAAGATCTGTACTTTTCCAGGTGCTGGCCTACTCCTGTGTGTACAGCTACTATAACCAGGACACTGAGAGCATGGATATTGTGGAACAGCAGACTGAGAGCCTAGAGCTGCTCACTAATGCTCTGCAGATCCTTCTGGGTAAGTCCTGCAGCCTCTTTGAAGTAGTGACTAGCATTTCCAGCTGTATTCAAAGAGCACTAGCTCTGTAGTGGGGCAATAGCATATATATACCAACACCCAGCTGGCCTCACTTCTCCCAGTCCTTTTTTGCCTTCTTGATGTTGTTTCTGAGGAAGTCCACTGGAGCAGTTTGGCTGCCAGTGGAGATTGATGCAGTAAAGAGCAACATGTTCTGTTCTGAAAGAGGGATGTATGTGCACAGGAGATCTAAGTAGCTATGGCTGGCTTCATAATCAGAGCCAAGGACTTGGTCTCTGCTCGAGAGTGTGGGATGCAGCATGACTTTGTTGGCCTTGAATTGCAGAGGAAACCCTGCTGCAGTACCAGGACTTGGCCACTTCTCTTCAGCTCCTGAAAGCAGAGCACTTCCGTGCGGGCTTGGAGTTGGTGCGGCAGATCAAGGAGCGTCTCTTTGCAATTCTCTGGCACTCCACACAGGTGAAAGCCACATGCCTGTTCATGGCTTGTCTTGCTCTGGTCTAATTTGATTGTGGGCAAACTAAAGGGCTTGATCAGCTGAAGGGATAGACACAGGAACCCTGTGTATGCAGGGTAAGGGTTTGCAGCACAAAATACACCCTAAATCACATACTGTTTCTCTCTCTTTTGGCTGTTCTTTCCTGCTAACAGGATTTCCATGTTGGGCTCCAGACTTCAGGAGATGCTGTTCAGAGAAAGTTGAAACTCGCAAATGTGCCTGCTTCAGCCCTTGCATGTACAGGGTGAGTTTGCTTAGTGGGCTAACAGGGGAAGGTGAGTGGGTGCAGACAAAAAGCAGGTGAGCAGAGTTTTCTCCTGTGCTCACTGACATCAAAAGAGTGAATGACAGACACTGATTACTTGCATCCTGTTTTGTGGTTTGAAGAAGCAGTTTAAGTGACACAGTGGTGTAGGGAAACCAGCAAAAAACTCTGCTTGTATGCAGCTATGATCAAGAAAGCTCCATCACTGACAGACTCAGTTATGGAAGTTTCTCTCCCTGGACTCTCTTGAGTTTCTTTGGATGGGGATGATGAGATAATGACAATAGGGTGTTGTGGGGCAGGGTTGCAGCTGATGCTCATAGCAGAGGCTCTGCTCTTATGCTTTCCTACTCAACAGGCAAAAACGTACCATCCTGTGTGACTCCCCCAACACAGATGAAGGTGGCAAAGAGATTGAAGATGAGGAATACGATCCACAGTGGCAGGAGGACTATGATGATGATGATGACCTTGATGAAGACAACTTTATGCTTGACAATGAGTCAGATTGTGATTCTTACTTTGATGATGATGATAGCTATGACTAGAAGTGTTCTGTCACCCAGCCTGCCAGCTTGGACCTCTGCCTCTACTTTGTCTCAACCAGTTTGTGTTAATGTTTTTCCTCAAAGGCAGGGAGAAGCTCTCGGGTGGAACAAAGCATTTCCTCTGGGAGGCTTCTTGCTCAGTGACTTTTGAATATGCAGGAACATTGCTCTGGGCAGCTGGTCTGTGTTACTGTGGCCACCTCTCTCAGAAAGACATCTCCTTGCCTTCTTCGTCTCCAGTTCTGCCTGTAGGTATTTAATTGAGTTGGAAAGTCACAGCCCACCTGCAGAGTGAGGACCACTTGCTGCCTGTTAAAGGGCTGCTCCTTGTCCTTGGTGTGCTCTCCCCACCTGTGGGCACAGGAGAGGGTGGCACGTGTCCCAGCATGGCACTGTCTAGCAATGGCCAGTGTCCAGAAATGCTGTAAAGAGATGCATTTACACTCAAGTTAAAGCATCCCAGCTGGAGCTGGTGGGATTCTCTCCAGCCACAGCTGGATGTGGTTCAGTTCCTCTGGTTGAGAGGGGCTGCATTTTTGCCCTTTGTCGGAGTTTTCTTCTCTGTTATGAAGCAGGAAGGGCTACTGTGAGTGACACAAGTTTGCAGGATTGTTTAAGTTTATAAATATATGCACAGACATATATTTTATATATATATATATGCAGAGGTTCTTCAGATAATACTGTATCTTTGCAAAAAAAAAAAAAGGAAAACCCTGAGGAACAAGGGTTGGAAAAAAGTTCTGTTTAAAAAAATAAACTGTTTTCTTCTAGCACAAGCCTTCTTCTTGTCTGTGGGGAATGTGGGTGTGGAGGGAGAGCAGGATATCTTCAAGCGAGGAGGATGTGACCTGGATGTGCTTATCCCAGAAGTTATTTGTGAAATTGATGTGGGTTTGGAATCCTCACCCAGACCACACAGTCTGCCCTGGAAAGTGGCTTTTCCTTCCTGGGCAGTTCAGGGAACAGTGGGAGGTATGGAGAGGGATGGGAAAGAGGGCAGGGGACCAGGCCATTCGGAGTGATGGGGTTGGTGTTTCTGGGACCAGGTGCAAGATGAGATGCCTGCATGTTGATAAGAGATGGTAATATCTGGTACACAGCAAAAGGCATATGTGGGACTGCTATCAGGGTTTGAGGGGTGATTTGGAGATTGTTTTGGAGATACAGGGCTCTTAGGCCATCTGGGAGGGATGTGGGGTTCATATGGGATGGTGGACAGGGAGCAACTCCCCAGACAGAGCACAAGAGAGGACTGATTTTTCCACTTTCCTGCAGCTCGTGGCTCCTAGTCCTGCAGAATGTGTCGTGGTGGAAGTCCCACCCCTGCTCCCCATATGTGGCAATGGGTTCCCTGTGACACCTCTCTGGGCCCTCTCCTCAGGGGCACTTGGGGGAGAGATGTGATGGGGATGCTCAGACAGCCTTGTCTTCCCCAGTGTGGCCAGTCCTCTCAGGAGCAACCTGAATTTCCCAGGTTTTTGGGGACAGAGCAGAACATCCTTGATGCCCAAGCTGCTTATGTGGAGACTTGTGCCTGCAGCTCTTCATTCACTGTCTCCTGGATGCCTGCTTAAAACCCAAAGAGTCAAAAGGATTGTGAGCCTCTGCTCTCATGGAGTGTTTGTACTGAAAGTCAAGATCAAACCTTGCTCTTCTGCTCTGTGGGAGGTTTCTGTCCTCCCTGAGCTCAGAGGACACCTGTGTTAGGGTTTGGCAGGACAGTCTGTACTGTCCACATCAAACTACCTGCCTGACACTGGCCAAGGTGTCAAGGACAACAAGAAGGACTTCTTCCATTGTCATTCCTGTACCACGTGCTCTAGGAAGACCCTCCTTGAGAGGGGAGGCTGGAGCAGGGGCCCCACTGTGGTCCCTTCCAACAATACCCACTCTGATTCTGGACCATGTGGGGTGTGTCTGAGAGCACTCAAAGAGCTGGCAGATGCCACAAGGCTACTTTTCATCACCTTTAAAAGGTCGTGTCAATCAAGGGGATGCTCCCAGCGACTGGGAAAAGGCAGATAATGTATCCATTGTCAAGAAGGACAATCCAGGAGACAAGAGGCCAGTCAGCCTCACCTCAGTCTTTGGGAAAGAGATGGAAATGCATATTGACTGTACCAAATTGCCAACTCCTCTGCTAAAACTATAAAATTGATAGTTCATCATGAATGTATAAAGAATTAATTCAGAAAGTTGTGGATTGCTCCAGGAGGAAGGGGAAAACAAATTCCATCAATTTGGGACCGAAAAGCAGCACAGTGATTCCAGAAGCAGTCTGTGGTGAGACCCTAGTCTCTGAATGGAAGATTTTCTCTCCAAATACCATCCTTTGAAGATGTAGTGACTAGAGGAAGGGTGAATTTTTCGCTGTACTAGGTTGCCATGTCAGGAACATAAGTGAAAGAAGCAGTAGTATACAGTGTTATATAACAATTAACATAATGCAATTTAATTCACTGCCTGTTGTCACTGAAAATCAAATCCCCTTGAGGCACACAGCAAACTTACCCATCTTCCCACATTACCAGCTTTGAAAAGGATAAGTTTAATAACAACTGGAATGCATTAACATTTCCCTCCATCCGTTGGAGGCGTTCCCAACAAGAATATTATTAGTGCCTTACCATTTAGAGTGAACAATCTACCCCACAAGGTAATTTCTAGCTGAGAGCCTGTTGCTCACCTATTAGTGGGCATTGCCCTGCAGATCAGAAACCCAGGATCAAAAGACATCATCAACAGTGTGTTCTGCTGCCTGAAGAAACTCGAAAGAAGGATTGGCAAGATTTTAACCAGCCACTCTGAAGAGATCCCCAAAATCATCCTTCAGGGATTCCTGCTCAGAGGACTTGGTTACATAATCCCAAAACACCCAGCATCACATCCAGCCCCATGCTGATGGGACTCAGGGTTGCCTGGCCAGTAGGCTCTGTAGTCCTCAGTCCCAGGATACTGCAAACATCAGGGACCATGGTCCCAAGGATACTCATGAGGCATTTTTTCCAAGTCCTCACCTTCCCTTTGTAGTCTCTTTGTGTGTAGTTTTGCTTAAGAGTCATTAGGTTTAGGTTTAGGTATAGCAAATAGTGCTAAAGAGAAGGTTAGGGTTATGGTCAGGGTTTTAGGTGAAGAGTTTGCATTATGGTTAAGCTTGAGTTTATGGTTAGGGTTATGGTCATGAGGGATAAATTTAGAGTCAGCTTTGAGTTTATGGTTAGGGTTACAGTTCATAGGGTTAGCATTAGGTGGCAGCATTAATATTAGATTTACAATCACTTTGGTTAGATTTAGGGTTAGGGCAATTGTTGGGCTTAAATTTAAGGTGAGGGGTTAGTTTTAAATATTTTTAGGGGTAGAGATACAGCCGTTAATGCTAGAGTTATGTTTAGGCTTAACTCTATTTAGACTGGGTTGCAGTTTCTATTGTTAGGGCTAATTTTTTGTTAGGTTTTTAGAGATACAATCATTTAGGTTTATGGTTTTTGTTGGGCAGGATTTTGGTTAGAGGTAGTCATAGAATTATGGTTAGGGCTTTTCTTTGGAGCGGTGGAAGTGTGTTTGTTGAGTAGTGAGCAGAAGGTACAAGAACAACCCTAGCAGTGAGAGTACGACAACGCCTGCGTCCGTTGTGGTCATTTTGTGTTTAGTAAGTTTTTCAATAATAAGTCATTTAGACAGGAAGCCTGGTAGCAGGGGAAGTCCTGCTAGGAAGCCTAAGACTAATATTGAGGTTTTACTGAGTATGTGGGTGGTTTTGTTCTTTAGGCCATTATCAATAGTAGTTTTTGAACTTTGTTTGCATTGAGAGCAAGGACTATTGTGGCAGTTATAAATAAGTATAAGTAGAAAGTTAGTAGGGGGTGTTTGGCTATTACAGCCATAATAATTATTAGGCTATTCAACCTAAGTGAGAATTCTTAAGGTTTTTCAAATCTGTATTTGATTTAGTCCAATTCAGTCTCCTATGGCTGCTAAGGCAAGGATTATGGTGATTAATAATTTTGAGTAGAGTGCTTTAGGAAGAGAATGGTGATGGGTGGCAGTGAATTTAACTACTGTTGATAGCAGTGATTAGGAATTAAGCACTTCTGTGAATCAGAAATGGAAAGGGACCAGGACTAGTTAGATTGCAATTGCTGTTGTCAGTAGGGGCAGGACGTTGGGTGGTTTAATTTGCTGATGTCACACTGGTTCTGCTTCAAAAGACTACAGATGCTGAGGCGGCTGCTTGTACTAGGGAAGTATTTGATTATGGCTTCAGTGGCTTGTGGGTGGTGGGATTTGCAGATTTGGAGATGAGTGGAATGATAGCGAGGGTGTTAATTCCTATTCTCATTCAAGCCATGATTCAGTGGTTGCTCAAAATTGTAATGATTGCTCCTAAAAGGTTGGGGAGGAGACTCACTTTGCACGTTACAGCTCTCTGTTCGCCTTACCACGGTGATTCTTTATGTTCAGGCACATATCCTTACGGAATGAGACAGGTCTGCACAGCAGATTGGTACGCTGCTGCCTGCTCCGTTCTAGCTTGGATTCACCTTCCAAATAGGCTCGGTACTGAACAGCGTGATTCCACTTGCTACTGCGTCTAGTAATCCAAAGGGGCCTTTTTTGGCTTGTATGTAATTTAGGATTTTTCATTCTTCTAATGTTAAGAAGGCTAAAGCAATTACGATTGGGATATCATGGGAATAGATATATCATATTTAAAAATAGAGGGTCAGGTCAAGAGTAGGTATGGTGGGGAAAGAGAGAAGGTAGGGAGATTGTGTGAACCTTGGAATTAAACCTTCTGCATATCCTGAGCTCTGCTACGGCAGCAGTCCTTTTCCAGGACAGGAGATAGTCAAAAGACATTATTTTAATTGAGTTTATTACACAGAGGCCTGCTTGCACTCACTTTTTCCATACTTTTGTAAAACGAAAAGTTCACTGGAGAGAGAGAAAGACCTGGATTGCTCTGGTTTGAACTCAGCTCATACAGGACTGATAATCCTTGACTATACAAATCCCTATGAGGAGCTGTTCCTTTATGATGTTCTGATACAGCATCGAAATGGCAAACTTCCATGTAGAAACGGGCTCTTGGAGAACATTGAGATGTTTTCCCTGAGTGGTTTAGTGAGTTGTAGGGAAGGCGGACGGATGAAGAATCTGGGCGGGGCTT